>CM023484.1:136956069-136994922 GCA_013339685.2 Hyalomma asiaticum | reverse complement strand
CGACTATTCACGCTGCTATTGCTGTGCATTGTCAGGGCCTTGTTTTGCTGGGCACATGTTCGCCCAATAAACAGTTCGCCTGACATCACTTGAGTCCTGCGTGCTTCGCCTCCTTTGTTTGCTGTCTTCGTTGGAAAGGTTGCTCGCCGCCAGACTTATCCCCGCCGACCCCTTCGAAAGGACACTGACCCGCCGCATGCCAAGCCCATACGTGTCTGTATTCCCTACGTTCAGGGTACCAGCGAAGCGCTCGCGCCTGTGCTCTCTGAGCAGGGAATAAGAGTTGCACACAAGCCAATTTCCACGCTTGGCCGTTTGTTTCCGCGCCCGAAAGACAGGCTGCCGAGGGAGAGAGCGCAAGGTGTGATTTACTCCATTCCTTGTTCCGATTGCGGCGCGTCGTAGTGGGAGAGACCAGCACTTCCCACAGAGGCTACGACAGCACAGGAACGATGTCCGCAAGTTCGACAGACAAAGGAGTGCATTAGCTGAACAACAGCGAGGTGCAACGACCACCGCATCGACTTTGACAACTCCCGCGTCCTCGACTTGGAAAGCAGTTTTCACAAGTGGCTTTTTGTGGAATCATGGCACATTCAGGCGACACCTGGTAACGTTGAACCGGTCTGCAGGTGCAATGGCAAGTGTCTATTTTAGCCGGACTCCGGCACCTGGTTCAACACTAGCCATGACTCCCTCGGTTGAAGAACCGGAAAAAGAGAAAGTGAGAAAGGAAGGAAGACAGAAGAAAAAAGAAAGAAACAAGAAAAAGAAGACCTTATAAGCACTGCTGCTGTCTGGTGCCTTCCAGTCACCCCTGAAGAAGGGTCCGAGTGGGACCCGAAACGTCGGGTTTTTATCATCTTTAGGAGTAAATTTTACTTTTGATGATTATAATTTGGTTGGTGTCCCCTTGTTTTCACCTTTAACAAGTGTTGCGCACCACGTCGACACCGGCTCTCATGCTCCCTCACGCCAGCGCCCTTACTGAGTATCGGCGGAAGAACGGACGTATCAATCAACGACAAAGTCGATGAAATGCTTACGCGCGGCGTCATTTAGCCGTCCGCAGTGCCCCTGGTCATCCCCTGTTGTACTTGTGCGCAAAAAGGATGGATCCATCAGATTTCGTGTTGACTATCGCCGCCTCAACAAGATAACTCAGCGGGATGTGTACCCGTTGCCGCGCATCGACGACGCCTCTCGACTGTCTGCAAGGAGCAGAATACTTCTCTTATTTGGATTTGCGGTCGGGTTTCCTGGCAAGTCCCGATGGCCGAACCTGATCGCCCGAAGACTGCCTTCATTACTCCCGATGGGACTGTACGAGTTTAAGGTGATGCCGTTCGGATTGTGTAACGCGCTAGCTACGTTCGAACGGATGATGGATAACATCCTTCGCGGCTACAATGGATACCTGCCTCTGTTACTTTGACGACATCGTAGTATTTTCTCCAGATTTCCCCACTCACCCTGTTCGCCTACGTGCTATTCCTCAAATGCCTCACATCTGCCGGACTTCAACTAACATAAAGAAGTGTCATTTTGGTGAGCGCCAGCTGACGATACTAGGCCACGTCGTCTGCAAGGACGGCGTCCTCCCGGACCCCGCGAAACTGCGTGCTGTTGCCGAGTATTTCAAGCACACCTCCTTGAAGGCGCTTCGAAGTTTCATTGGGTTGTGTTCTTCCGTCGATTCGTCCGCGACTTTGCTACCATCATCGCACCTCTTACGAATCTTCTCACCGCCTCTAACGGCCTGCTTGCGTGGTCAACCGAGTGCGACGCATCTTTTACGATGCTAAGGCGCTTGTTAACGTCGCCTCTATACTCCGTCACTTTGATCCCTATGCGCCTACGAGGTCCACACTGATGCCAGCGGCGTCGGTCTTGGTGCTGTATTGGCTATGCGGAAGCCACGCTACGAGGAATACGTTGTGGCTTATGCGAGTCGAACCCTCAAAAAAGCCGAGTGCAATTACTCCGTGACCGAGAAAGAGTGCCTCGCCATAATTTGGGCATTGGCTAAGTTTCGCCCGTATCTTTATGGTCGCCCCTCTGACGTTGTCACAGATCGCCATGCTCTGTGTTGGCTGTCGTCGCTGAAAGACCCATCAGGGCGCCTAGGTCGCTGGGCGCTCCGTCTGCGACGGTGCGGACATTCGTGTTATATACAAGTCAGGCCGAAAACACTCCGACGCTGATGCAACTGTCCCGCTCACCACTAGCGTCCGACACGGCTTCAACCGTCAGGTTTCTCGCCTCTCTCCAATTGACGCCTCTCTCTCTCCATCTCGCCTCTCTCCATTTGCGATCAACGCAAGGATCCGTGGGTTGCGAACTCCTTGACTTTCTGGATACCCACCGCTGCGTTCCGCTTCAAGAACTATCAGTCACAATGCTTCCCATTTCGTCGTTCGAAATGATCTCCTTTACCGCCGAAATTACGCACCTGATGGCCGGAAGTGGACTGCTTGTGATACTACACCACATGCGCAAGGATATCTGCGCCGCTTTCCACAACGACCCGCAAGCGCTCATGCCGGCGTTCTCAATACCTACAACCGCCTCCGCCAACTGGCGCGGCATGTACGCCTTTGTGTGCAAGTATATCCGCGCTACATTGAGTGTCAACGGCGCAGAACTCCTACTCAACACCCGACTGGCACACTCCAGCCTCTCCCTTGCCCTGGCCGTCCATTCGACCGAGTTGGCATCGACTTATATGGCCCGCTTCCCTCGACTGCATCTGGAAACAGGTGGATAATCGTTGGCGCGGACCATCTCCCACGTTACGCTGAGACCGCAGCGTTGCCCACAGCTACCGCGAGAGAAGTTGCATTTTTTCATCCTACGCAACTTTGTCCTGCGCCACGGTGCTCCTAGGGAACATTTGAGCTACAGGGGACGCGTCTTTCTCTCTGATGCTATTCAAGCGTCACTTGTTTAGTGCAACATTATTGACCTCACGACGAGCGCATATCATCCGCAGACGAATGGTTTGACAGAACGTTTCAACCGCACTCTTGGTGATATGCTAAATGTACACTGAGTCCGACCAGACCAACTGGGACATCGTCCTCCCATTCGTCACGTACGCGTACAACACTGCTACGCAAGCGACCACCGGATTCTCCCCGTGCTTTCTTTTGCACGGACGCGAGCCATCACGTACACTGGACACTGCGCTGCCTTACACACCTGACTCCAGTGAATACACACCCATTTCTGATGTTGCTAAGTGCGCCGAAGATTGTCGACAGTTGGCTCGTTCGATGACAACAGAAGCACAAGGCCGCCAGAAGCTTCGACTCGATTGTGACCACTCCCTCTGCACTTTCCCAACGGGAGCCCTCGTTTGGCTTTGGGTCCCCCCGAGTACGCCTGGACTTTCGTCAAAATTCCTCGCACGGTACTACGGTCCCTACCGCATTCTCACTCAGACGTTTCCCGTCAATTACGAAGTTGAGCCCTTGACTCCATCGCAGGACTTACGTCGTCGTGGTCGAGAAATTGTCCACGTCAGCCGCCTCAAACCTTATTATGACCCCGCCATACCAACAACGGCTTAAGTAGCCAGGATGGCTACGCTCGTCGCGTGGGTCATTGTAATGAAGACGACAAGGAGGGCCAGCAAGCAAGCCGCAGCGTTGTCGTTGCTCTCGTGCCCGAGCTAGAGCTTGCCCATATTTGGCTGCTTGACACTTGCCGGTTGTCGGAGTTCGCCTTTGACGTTCCTCGACGTTCAGACAGCAGTAAACAACGTCGCAATAATAATAATATAATAATAATAATAATAATAATAATAATAATAATAATAATAATAATAATAATAATAATAATAATAGTGAACCATGCAAGATGAAGTCACACCGAGTTCACGCTAGGAAAATTCAGTTTGAAGTGTTCAATCAGTGGAAGCTACTGCACAGTTGCGGTCTATCGATTTAAATTTGACTAATAATTCAAGGGTGTGGGTGTAAGGCGATAACTGTACATCAAAATTGTCCCGAAGTCGTCGTGGACTACGAAAACAGCACAAAAATGACCACAAAAAGTTTTCGCACAGCATGCGTGGTGCTAAAAAACCTTGTTCGTCCTTGAGAAATCGGCGTGGCTCGTCAATTGTATTATGTATTCTTCCGTATGTGCCAAGAATCATTCACATATGCAAGTTAGCTTCCGTGATGTTATCATCGGTTGCTTTTTCTCTCCATATTTCTTATGCGGTAAGCATGGATTTCATCGAGAAAGTATTTGTGTACTAAGAAAACTCTAGATACCGGCTATAAATAACTTTTGAACCTTAATAAACCAATGCATCAGAGGGGCTCATAAAGAACATTGACTTAAGAAAATGTGATTGATTATTTATTTATTTATTTATTTATTTATTTATTTATTTATTTATTTATTATATGAACTAGCATTTCCTCAAACAGCGTATATGTTGCTGACATTTCACTAACGCGCGTCTGCAAGTGAAGGCGACACTGTGCTAATCCTAGTCTGTAATTTATAAGAATTTTTACTGGTTGACTATTAGGCAGCCCACATTATCTCATTGCTTCTCGAGCCGCATCCTAAGGATCTTTGCGGTCCTTTTTTTTGGGAAGCGCCGTCTTATTCGATTCACGTCTGTATATTACGATTGAGGAAGTAAACGTAACCACAGCTAACTACAGTGAAACAGTGCTAGTTGCGGAAGCCCAGCGTCAGAAGTACGCAGCCAGCGAGCACAGCTCGCATTTCTCCAAAGGGACGTGACGCGGGGCTGAAAGTGAAGCACCAAGCAAAAAGACTAAAGATAGGTTTCTCTGAGTGTACGAAGTGGTCATGATTTCATGATGCCTTTGGGCTTGAAGTCACTCGGAGGTAGGTTGAGGGGCTTGATGATCATTGCAGGCGTAGCGTTTCCGCTAACTCTCGAAGAGCCTCTTGACTGGCTGCCCGGCTCATCGATGAGGAGTTGTGACTTGGCGGTGCTTGAGCTCTCGCTGCTTCGGCCCGACTCCGTCACCTTGGAAGCCTCGCCGCTGGTTGAGGACGCGATGAGCAGAGCGGAAGAAAAGCCCTCCTCGGGAGGCTCAACTGCTGCGCTCTCTCCTGATGCATCTTCCGCTTCGTCACCAGCATTGTTGATTGCCGCATGTTCTGCGAATGCAATTTTACTCATCCAAGTGGCGCGCAAAAATTCCGAAGACCGTTTTCTATAGCGTACGAACAAACAAGAAATGACCTAATGAATAGTACTTCGTGATCGTGTGCAGAACGTTGGACGAATGTAGCACTTTCTTTATTTCAAGTACTTCCGTTGGATCTCGTTATACCGTGATTTTGATTATTCAGGTAATGTGGGCCATGCCTCTGCCTCAAAGTGGATATGACACTAAGTGAACTGCGTAACGTGAGGACGACTGAGGACAATGCTGACTGTAGAAGAACTACAAGGGTTAGTGATAATTTAAGAAACTGGCAAGCCATCCAAGCCCTTCAAAAGAGGATAGTCAATGAAGAGGATATCGTCTGAAAAACTGCCCCGACACCTGCTGACTCAGTGTTGTAATGTTGCTTCTCTTTATAGTAGCGCTAGTTTAAATCAACTTGTGTTCGCTGTGGTATACCATGATGGGCTATTCGTCCACTCTCACTAGATTCGTGCCCACGGGAAAATACAACCACTGTCTCTACCGTGCGCTTGATGGATTAATATTGCTACAACCGGCGGCTCGAATCAGGAAATATGTATGTTCGGCCGTTCCTGCCTTTTTGAGCTAATGCGAGTGCTGCAATGAGGCGTGGCATGGTGCAATCCTGAACAAGCCTAGCACAACCACTTAGCGAAGAGTAACGTGCGCCAATCGTTCGATTTCCCTGAAGTCTAGTTTGTTGTGGGGATGCACACAAACTTCACAACTCCATTTATACTCAGTGCAATCCAGCAGATCCCACGCATAGTGGTAATACGTGTCATGCAAAGCAGCGAACGAGAGAATTGCCTATGACGAATTGTTAGGGATTTAGTCAAGTGTTACAAGCTCAATCAAGGACTTTGCACAAAATTGATGATTGGGCGTATGCTTAAGGATGGCTAGTCAGAAAGTTGACATCACCATGACGACTGAATGATAGCTCATGCTACAACGTAGCGTTGACATACGTTAGCGCCACAGCATAGAATCTGTTTCGTCGCAAAAAAAAAAAAAATCACGCTATGGTCCGATAATGTGCGTATCATGCTCATTGTTCATTGGAATATTCCTATTAGATCGAACAAATTCGGGAAAAAAGCATTCCGAGTGGTAGCAGAAAACATGCATTGTTCATTACATTCCTATGACCGCCACTTAACACGCATTCGAAACGCGACTGACGTTGCACAATCATCATAATCACAACTCCTGGTGCAATAGCTTTACTTACAATATATACTGCAGGATCGGGGCCGCCATAGCCTAGTGGAAGCGTGCTTGCTTGGCACCTCGGGGGCCCGGGTTGCATACTTCCCTATAGCTTGTTAGGTGGCGTGTGTGCGCGTGTTGCTTGTGATATCTGCATTTCAATAGGAGGCTACGGAAAACTGTACGTAGTTTTTTGTTTCTCCTCGTGTTCTAATGTTATATTAAGGGTGTATTTTAGTAGGTACTCGGTTTACATATGCCCTATAGTGCTCAAACATATGTGGTGCCGGCCAAAGGCCGAGCATTACCAGTACCTGAGTGCATCATGGTTTGTCGTGGCGTAGATGACCGGCCCTGCATATATGATGAGTAATTTCAATCGTTCTATAAGGCGATATATCGGCGGCACCCAAGAACAGCAGGCAGGCAGCGTCTCGACAAGAGCTGGGCACAAGTCTCGAGCTCGGGTCTCGCGCAACGTTCGCGATACGGCTGCAGCACCAGGCATTCCTCTTACTACAGTCGTCCCCGTCGGAAAAGGAGCCATCCTGGCGACTCAAGGAGAACATAGTACAAGGGGTTTGTAACAAGGCTTCAAGCGTTCGACGTGGACGGTTTCAAGGCCGCGACAGCGTTGGTCCGTAGGTCGTCTGACAGGATCGACGATGCAGTTGACAGGCGATGTCTGGGTGATGACGCGATAGGGTCCATGGTACTTTGAGACAAGCTTGGACGAAAGGCCACTTGGAACAGCCGGAACCCAAAGGCACACGAGCGAGTCGGGAAGAAAATGCTGGTGGTCTACGTCACGTCGAGATTTTTATTGCCATTGGTCAGCAGTTTCGAAGGAGCGAGCGAGCTGACGAGATTCCTCGGCGCGGCGGGCAGCTTTAGAGATTGTCGTACATTCGGATTAGTCTGGCTGGTAAGGAAGAACCGTGTCGAGTGTGGTCGAAGGTACGCGACCATACAAGAGGAAGAATACCGACAATCCCGTGGTCGCCTGCGGTGAGGTGTTGTATGCGTACGTTATGAATGTTGAATACGGTCCCAGTCGATATGATCGGAGGCGACGTATTTGGAGAACATATCTCCAAGAGTGCGGTTGAATATTTCCGTCAGCCCATTAGTTTGGGGATGGTAGGCGGTGGTGGTGCGATGAACTATGCGACATTCCGCGAGGACTGTGTGGACAATCTCGATAGAAACACACGTCCTCTATCGATTAGAAGTTCGCGAGGTGCGCCGGGACGGAGGATAAAGTTGTGTAGTAGGAATGTCGAATGTCGCTATATCACGGGCTGTGGCAGAAGGCATAGCGGCTGTTTCGGCGTACCGCGTCAAGTGGTCAATGGCAACAACAACCCAGCGGTTTCCAGAAGCGGTGCTTAGAAGGGGCCCATACAGGTCAATGCCGATGCGGTCGAAGGGCCGGCACGGGATGGGCTGAAGTGGGCCAGAGACACGCGGAGCAGGAAGTTTACGCCGTTGGCACTGAGGACACGATCGAATGTACTTGCTCACGAAAGTGTACATGCAACGCCAGTAAAACCTTGAGCGAAGACACGTGTATGTCTTGAAGAACGCCGGCATATGCACACTGTGGATCAGTGTGGAAGGCGGAACAGATGGCTCCGCGAAGATGCCGAGGAATGACGAGGAGCCACTTGCGGCCGTCACTCAAGTAGCTTCGTCGATAGAGGATGCCACTACGCAGCTCCAAGTGCGAAGCTTGACGGCGCAAAGCTCGCGAAGAGATATGAGGAGGCGACGGGTTAAGGGACTGGATTATAGTAGTAATCCAGGCATCCTTTCTCTGCTCTGCAGCCATGTCGCAGCCTTCTGGAAAGGAAATGACGTCATTCATGGCAGATAAGCAAGCAGAGCTGGTGGTCGACACAGGCGAACGTGAAAGCGCGTCGGCATCAGTGTGCCGGCGGCCAGATCGGTACACAACGCGCTTGTCGAAGTCCTGTAGGCGCAAGGCCCAGTGA
Organism: Hyalomma asiaticum; assembly: GCA_013339685.2. NCBI lineage: Eukaryota > Metazoa > Arthropoda > Arachnida > Ixodida > Ixodidae > Hyalomma > Hyalomma asiaticum. The sequence continues at coordinate 136,986,527 of CM023484.1, read as the reverse complement.
GCTAGGCGGCCGGATGGATCTTTAAGCGTGGACAGCCGACAAAGCGCGTGATGGTCTGTCACGACGTCGAAGGGGCGGCCATACAGGTATGGACGAAATTTGCCAAGTGCCCAGATTATGTCCAAGCATTCATTTTTTTGTGACAGAATAGTTCATTTCCGCTTTGGTGAGGGTGCGGCTCGCGTATTCATCGACGTACTCGTCGAATCCTGAGTTGCGCTGCGCGAGCACAGGGCCGAGTCCAACACCGCTAGCGTCGGTATGTACTTCGGTCGGAGCAGTAGGGTCGAAGAGACGCAGTATAGGTGGCGTTGTGAGCAGGCGACGGAGTTTTCGGAAAGCGTGATCACAAGTGGACGACCAGGCGTAATTCTTTGAGTCGCTTCGTATAAGTTGATTCAAGGGGGCTGTGAACGACGCAGAATTGCGAAAGAAACGGCGAAAGTACGAGCAGAGGCCGAGGAAGCTACGAAGTTCTTTTAGGGAAGAGGGCTTAGGAAAATCGGCGACCGCACGCAGCTTGGCGGCGTCCGGTAAAATGCCGTCTTTGGATACCACATGGCCAAGGATAGAGAGCTGACTTGCACCAAACCGGCATTTTTTCAGGTTGAGCTGGAGGCCGGCGTCAGTAATGCACTGTAACACTTCCTCGAGCCTAGGAAGACGGGTCGGAAATTGCGGCGAAAAAATGACCTCACCTTGTAGGTAGCAGAGGCACGTTTTTCACTTCAGTCCGCGCAAAAGGTTGTCCATCATCCACTCGAAAGTTGCGGGGCGTTGCAAAAGCCGAAAGGCATGACGCGAAATTCGTATAGGTCATCCGGCGTGACAAAAACCGTTTTAGCTTGATCGCCCGGTGCCATAGGTACTTGCCAATAGCCGCTTCGTAAATCAATCGAAGAGAAGAACTCGGCGCCTTGGAGGCAGTCAAAGGCATCGTCAATTCTCGGTAAGGGGTAAACATCCTTACGAGTTATTTGTTAAGACGACGATAATTGACGCAGAATCGGATGGAGCCGTCTTTCTTTTTCACCAGCATAACTGGGGATACCCAGGGACTATTGGAAGGCTGACCACACCACGATTAAGCATGTCGGCTACTTTGTCGTCGATAACACGCGTTCTGTCGCGGACAGACGGTATGGTCTTTGCCGCAGTGGCGCGCTGGATCCAGTGTCGATTCGGTGGCAAATAGTCGACGTGCGGCCTAACGCAAGATTTTGGCCGTCAAAAGAAGAACGGAACTTCTTCAAAAGGCGTAAAAGCTGGGCTCGTTGTGAAGCAGTCAGTGTGTCGGCGATTGAGCTATTTAGTGCGTCGGGCGATGTATGCTCTTGAACGAGATGACACGTCACTCCGGCGACGTTGTGCGTGGAGATGGGACGAGTTGCCATGTCGATGACTGTGGAGGGGTCGACACGTTGGACTCGACCAACGCACTCTCCACGAAGCAAAATCAAGGGACACGACCGCTGGTTTGAGACGAGCAATTTGCTGAAGCTGTCACGAACACCCAAAACGGCAAAAGGGAGCGGGGAATACTTGCGACGCACGAAGATCCCTGACGGCGTGAAAAGTGCGCTGCCATCGGTAACATTATTGCAGGACACGGTGGCAACGGCAGAAGAGTTCGGGGGAATTTCAAGGTCTTTCGCAACAAATAACTTGTCGGCAAGCGTTAAAGGACGGGGCGTCGCAGAACCCGTCTAGTTCTACATCGGCGCGTGAACAGTCAATAACAGCCTTGTTAGCGGGTGGGAAGTCCCAGCCCAGATGAGGTCGTGAAAACAAGAAAAGTACCACAAAAAATTCGACGATGTAGAAGAGGCCATCAATCAAGACTCGATGAGTACATGCGGCGGTAGGCGTGATGCGGTCAGCGCTGGCAATACAGAGTGATATGTGCGTCAGCGGCGTCGTAACTTTCCTGAGTAAACGGCAAAGTTTTTCACTAATGACAGAAACGGCGGCACCAGTCTCCATCAGGGCGAGCGCATCAACGCCGTCTACGTACGTATCAATGATATTCGTCGGAGAAAACAGAGGTCTTGGTCTTTTAGTGGGTGACGCAGTTCTTGCCTCGGGAACTGCGACGACTAGTTTTCCCGTTCTGGCATTGAAGCAAGCGGCGCCGAGGAGATGGGGAGCGGCGGTCATCTGAAGGGTGGCGATGAGGGTCGTCTGGTATCTCTCCGGTGTACCTGGGCGCGGAGGGCGAAGGGTGCGTGGTCGAATACGGACCAGGCACGTAGTTGCGACGGTACGATGGCACATGGCGATGGCAATATCGCGCGACGTGACAAGGTACACCACAACAGTAACACATATCGGCAGGGAGTGCGCCATTGTCCACGGCTGGGTGGGTTGTACCTCGGCTGCACGAAGCGGGGATGTGTACGCAGAATATTCGCCATGCATTTATACCCTAAGATGGCAGTTTTCTTGCATATTAAGTGAACTAAAAGGGCGGCAGAGCACTGAGAGGTAGGCGTCTAAGTAGATATGTTCAATTTCGCCACAAAATGCACTGCATAAAAAAGAAAAGCTAATAACACATTCCTCTACGGAAAAGCGGCGAACAGGGGTATGAGAATATTCGAATGTTTCGAATCTCAGTCGGATATAACACTTTAAACATGCCCACTTGATTTGAAGATCAGGTTTGCGAAATTGTCCAATACCAGGGGAGAGTCGATTATTCCAGCTAATCTTACCGAATATGGGTGATCCTGCGCTCTTACGCGTAGTGTTGAGACAGGCGATACTTATCTGGGTAGGTATCCGTGCTGCACAGCGGCGCTATGGCGACTAAGTACGAAAGTGTAGCATGGTGCACCATACGACTTTGTGCCGCCAACATACGCCACGACGATGAGGACGGTCGACTACACGCTGGGTGATGCTGTTGACGCTCGTGTAAGCATGCTGGAGTACAGCCGTCGTTAACAGGCAACCAATACGCGCTCGCCAGGCATTCGCTGCCGCAACCTTGTGCAGGGTCACTTCAGCATGCATGGCACCGTTTCCACCACGTAGAACAACTAGTAACCTTTAGGATTTGGTAGCTTCATTAGTTGTTTTCAGCTCGTATACGGTGGGATGTCCTATCAATACAGTCACCGTCTGACAAGGAAGTCTAAGCATTGTGTACCTGAGAGTTGTGCATCTTGGTTTAATTTATTAACGTGTTTATTAACTAATACATGTTAAGCAAAAAGCATTAGGGCCATTCCACGCCAAATCAACCAACGTTTTTCCGACGATCACAAATATAACTGAACAAAATTCCACGTATTCAACGAAGTCCAAAACTTGTTCCACTCGGTTAGTTTCGTTGCCAAATATTTTCCCTCAATTTTATGAGAGCTCCTTTTCTCGTTCACTAAGAGTTAACTTACGCGAAAGTCGATTTTATTTGCAAGGACTATTACGCGATGCAGGTGCCAAAATTATTTCTATCACAGCGGAAAGAACTGGTCTGACTGCTGAAATAATGAATTCTTCCTGTAATAAAATATTCCTGACGTTTTTGCCACGCGCAAAATTCAAGAAAATTGCGAAGTTTGACATTTTTTTTTGGCAATGTTAACAACCCGAAGACCGAAAATAATTTCCACTCTGGTAGCCCGGTAAACGTGATACACTAAAAATATTTGCGAAAAGGCAGTCTGATCACATGGTCAGGGAAAAAATCGCGTAATTTACTTTTTCTTTACAAAAAAGCACCGAAGTCAAGCTAAAACAAATCACCTCGGTGTTCGGGCTAAAAATAGGCTTGATACATCAATAGACAGCTAAGCGTATCCACTCAGCATACGCAATAAGTTAAAAGGGGTATTATGTTTTTAAATGCGTGAAATAATTTTTTTTAAAATTGTGTATCTGCACTGTTCTATGTACCACATGGGCCACACTGAGTGATCAGTGGTTATCGGCAACTAAAGCCCCCTTACCCGAAAAGCGCATGGCAACAACGCCTTTCCTTTAGTCTGCATCGCCTTCAATGCAGACGAAAGGAAAGGCGTTGCCATAATTTTATTGCAAAGATACATAATCTTCACTCATTGCGGTTAGACAAAGTTTGCTAGGTGCCGGATGAGTCGTCCAGTCGCCTTAAATGCACAATCACGACACGTTTGTTGCGCCGAGCAGTTCCCCAAGCGTGAAATGTACATTTTGTACATTGTGTGTACAGAAATGTTCGCTGACATGTAGCGTACAAGTTCTTCTTTAGGCTGCTATAGAGAGAAGTTTGGCGTCCACACTGCGTAATAGCATTTAGAAATAAAATCGAGTTTTACGGCCTTTAACTAAGACTGAACGAAAAAAGGAACTCTCATAAAATGGCGGGAGAATTTTTCGCGACGAAACTAAAGGAGCGGAGTCAGTTTGGAACTTGAACGAATACGTGGATTTTTTTTTTCAGGAAAACGAGGCTTGACTTAGTGTCGAATGACCAATTACTGAAGGCGCATTTGTGTTATGATAATCGTCATTTGTTTTGATATTCGAAGATAGATATTCGTATTCCCTTCGCATTTCAACATTTTGATTATTCGCACACCTAACAATCATCCCGAATCTCAGTGTTACTTAATCATCTCGAAATGGTAAACATTGATCTTAGAAATGCTTCGCGTCAAACTCTGAAGGAGTATTTCCTTAGCCGTGTGGCTGCATGTGAGTGATGTATGTTGTATTTTCTGCTTGTAGTTTTTGTTTGTTCCTTAGGTATGAAACATTTTTCAGTTTGCTAATATTTGAAAGTCGTTTTTACATATTCTTATGTGCCTAGAAACATGTAACGTGGTACCGTGTTACAGGGGTTCATGACTGTGGCTATAAAAACTGTGTATAATGCCGGTAAAAAAAGTCAAGTATAATTTGGTGCATATATGTAAAAGAATATTGGCTATGTTGTATATTTTTCAATGCTGCATATATTTAAAACGAATGTTAGTACGCGCTTAGCCATGTATTTATAATGATTTTGTGTACCAATGCATTCATGTTTTTTGTATGTACTGTCGTCTGCCTGCTGCCAATAACGGTACGGTCAGGGGCCATTGTCAAGCTCCTATAATAGCGGCTTTTTTGCACATGTCCGAGCATTTATGTTCTAAAGATGAATGCGAAATAAAGGATTGGATTGGATTGGATAAACTGCAACGCTATGTGCCTATACCAAAACTTCAGCGTTTCTTTGCTGTGCCTTCCAGATTATGAATGGTCAAGAAGTTATGCGCTCACTGAAATGACAGAAGCGAGGAGGTCAGCGTTGAATGCGCTCTTTCCTTTCACGAAAATCTTTGTTAAGGGCTAACGGACCTAACCTTGGTTCGTGCCACGAAGTACATCCTAGCCTGGCACTACTTTTCTTGAACTGCGAAGCTCTTTCTCTATAGAACCTTGTCTGAGTTTTGTATGTAGCATTGCGCTACTACGGTTGACTGAAGTTATATTTTTAGCCTCATTTACCTCGCCATTTCGCACACTTGGACCATTAGGGTGCTGAAAAATTGTTCTTAGTGGAACTTGAAATACGCAACTCCGGCGTTTGCAAGCGCCTTAATTTTCTCGCTAAGGAGTGCATAAATTCCGGGCCATTCTATTATTCGTAGCGAGATGTATAGATGTATATTTGAACGTTGTCATAGAGTTTCTTTCTGTTACACAATAGAAGGAAATCTGGCGCTAATGGCTATGGCAACTCGTTCAGCGGCGCTTCAACCACCATCGGAATTATGGGAAGTACAGGCTTCGGATCTGCTTCGAATGGATTTAGTTCTCGAGACTCGCGACGATTGTTTTCTGAGCTTTAAACAAAATGGAAAGAAAATATTTGCTATTAATATTTGCATTTGTTTCCAGCATGTAAAGAGTATAATGCACGATGTTTGCATAACAATGAAGTTGAAGGAAAGTAAAGACAATTTTTCCCATCAGGGTGTGCATCGATCGTTCGAAGATTGTGCTCTAGACGTGCCACCGCGAATTAATTAATTCTCTTTTTGCATCAGTGTAAATCAAACATGTGCGTTCCCCTCTGGAAAATACGCCGCATGTATTTATGGAAATAAAAAAGAATGTTATATGGGGTGAGAAGTGTTGAGCTTGCAAAAGAAACACTAAACGTATCCTCTGCTTCGGCGTCTGCTCCGTACGAGCTCGGGAACCGCGAGCGGCTCTTGCAGATGCTCTTGGGAACTGCACGTTTGGTCTTTTAGCACGGTTTTTGCAGATTGCCGATACCCGTGACTGCTTCAGTGGATCAGGCGGCAGCTGAATACCTGTGGCCTCCTGATAGGTTTTTTTTTTCGCTACTGATCACTTGCTGACTGAAGCGCGCGCGCTGCTTGTTGCGATTTGCGTGTATCCGCTATGCTGCAGCCTGCTGCAGCTTGGATGCAGCATTCTTTATGCTGCGACCGCCCTTTTCAATACACCGCCGCACCACGGCAAGTACATGAATGTGGCATGAACGCCCAGATTAGAAAGCTCGCGTTTCGTGGCCGCTTTCCATCGAGAGCGCACCAGACCACTAACACGAAAATACTGATGTGGCGAGCATAACAAAACAGCCTGGCGGAATCACGTCATATGGCAATGCGACGCTAGGTTTTGGCCACTGAGCGTTACACTAGCTTTTGCTGTGGTCGGGGCTGGTTATCTTTCTAGCTTTTATTTCTCCCGACTGCGTTGCACGCCTCAAACAACCTCGCGGCAGGGTACACGCGAAGCACAACCAAAACTGAAGAAGTAAATGACTTTCACAGTCGCAAGCCAACTTGAACCAATCCGAAGCCTGTACTTCCTATAATTCGCATGGTGGTTGAATGATCGCAGCGCCAGATGGCCCTCTAGTTTATAGTATAAAACCCTATGAACGTTGTGTTGTCTTTTGCACAAAGCGGCTGCAGTGTGGCTGTAATTATCTTGGCGGTGAACATACCTTGGTCATCGTCGTCGTTATTGGCGTCTTCCTCATTGCTGCTCATTTCGCTCGTAATTGATGTGGAACTCGCGCGCCTCGGTTGATCCGCTTCTTGAGCAGTACTGCCCTCCTTGCCAGCCTTCTGGACAGAAATATGCGCTCTTTACTTAAAAAATGTCTGCTGTTCATAGGTAAGCAGATGCTTTTACCGCCTTCTACATGTCATCAGTACATCAACGCTTCCGCGCTTCGGCAAATGAATTCAATAGGGAGAGAAACTAGGAGCCTTAAGGGCGATGTGTTTCCCCTTTGCACAGTCGAACTGTAGGACACTACGAGCGTTGAGCTGCAGTGTGCCTAAGGCGTAGCTGCACGTTTATGATTGTGGAGCGCGCATACGCACGCAAGCGCGCATTCGTTGTGCGCCACTATACCCTTACGCCGAAGCACTTCGGCCGGCCGTCTGACGCACTACTTCGCAGTACGAGAACCATCGCCAACTCGTATGACCAAGGCGGCGGGAGCACGGAGCCACCTCGAGAAGAATGTGTATAATGGGCATCCTTGGCGGATGGCACTTGATTGATGCAATATTGCTAGCTTGGAGCACTCTGTATAAACATCCCAGCTTGCGCTGTAAGAAGAGCCGGTTCTGCGACCGAATCATCTGACAAGTGCGTTCAGGGACCGGGCTGGGAACCGATAGGTAACGCGTTCAGCGCCCAGTCCGGGACCCGGCAATAGATTGTGTTTCGGTTGTTCTTCTTGACGATGTTGATTTACAGGTGCTCATGCAATGTGGGTCATGACGGCGACAGGCGGCGTCGACAGCAAAAACCTGGCTAATGTGTCCGTACATAATGGCTCTCGCAATAAAATGTGATCATTTCGAAGGAAGCATAAGTGTTAAATATTGTGGCGGGGAGAAGTACCCTCCCAGGTGCTACAGGAAATGGCCATTCTAAAGGATTAGAGACAATACTGCTGGCAATGACATAGTACAATCTGAACTCAGTATTCCCTACGCAAGCGCAGTGTCAGTGCTTGATGGAAAAAGTATTGCCATGATACCGCTGCTGTTGCCGCGCATATTAAGCCCGCTTTTATCATCGCACATCTGTTCCCTGTTTGATAACGTTTCGATATGAATTCTTCAAAAAAAAAAATCACAGCATATCCACGGGGTGAATGATGATGAGTGGGCGAAGCTCCGGAGGGAATCATCGGTAAACCGTGAATGTTTCGCGTAAATCGCCCAGTCGATCATCATGTAAAGGCGTGAGAAATACTGTATTCGTACGCTGGGATCTCGCGTTTAAGGGGGATATGCTGTGCTAGAGCCAGGCCTGCGCGGAACTGCAGGACAGTGACAGCGTAAGCAGGAGGAGCTACTTTCTTAGAGGCCATTTTAAACGCTTGAGGAAACTAGTGCAAGTAGAAGTGGTAGGTATCTCCTGCGCCATAACTTATCATTTTGCCAAGTAGGGAAGTACCCACTACGCCATAATTACCAGTGCCTCCGTAATGGGTTCAAAGCTACAAAGCACGCAGCTCTGTGTTCTTTCAAATGATGCCTCGACCTCGTTATACAATCCATTTTCGCGTCGTGTAGCGGTGTATTACTATTTTTCAACGTAACATTACGTTTGTTAATGCGATTCCGCGGGAGACATTATACCTGTTTAGGTTTTTTAGCGATAATTTTTCAACCGCAGGCGTAGCTCAGTGGTAGAACGCTCGACTGCCACGCCGAGAGCCTGGGTTCGAATCCATGCAGGGGACACAACTTTCGGAATTTTTTTTTTATAAAAGTAGACGTGGCTACGTACATCACCAACGAACACCATGGGATGTACAGTGGTCAACTCTCATATCTATAACGCCGGAGCGTCGTGCTCGGAACTGCACGAGCGACATCTACAGTTGGAAACGGGACACATCTGAGCATGCGCATCGCCACTGACGCGCTTGCCTTGCAGTTTCTGTCCTTGTTGATCGCCAAGGCCGCGATAACTACTTTGACCGGCAGAAGCGCTGTCAGTCATATAGCGCCGGAAAAAAAAAAGTGCAATCACCCGCATCGGCGCGTTTTCTACTGCGTACCTATATTCTCGGTTTTCGATATCATATCGAACCGGCAATGCGCCGCATAATGTATATTGCGCATCGCTCTGTGAATTTTTCATAGCGCATTGCGTTTATTGCCGCGTGCTGTCATTTTATTTCGTAAACCTACTATTAATTGTAATTCACCAACGATGCGTTGCCTGCGACTAAATGTAGTTTGGATTGTCCATTCATGCGACGATCAGTCCTTCCTTCGTCGGTTGTAGCCCTTAATAACCGATGACGGGGAGCATCAGCAAGCCGACCTTCCTTATAGAATGCTTCGAGCACTCTATTCACATTTGGAAGTGCAAAATTCTATACCGGCCAAAAGACAGCTTCCGAGCAGCCTGACCCCCCCCCCCCCCCCAAAAAAAAAGAAAAAAAAACACAGAGAACATATACAGTTCATAAGTGGGCGTAAATCTGTTGTTGGGACAATGTGACCGCGAAGGGAGAATTAGAACGCAGCACAGCTTTCGTCAGGCGCTGCCAACAATACGCTTCGTTTCTTTTCCTTTTTGTTTCTTTTGTTATTGCGCTAAACTGTTGACAGCGCTACTGACGGCCAAAGCGGTTGTTGCATCCGCGGTGATAACCAAGGGTCGAGAATGCAAGGCATGTGCGTCAGAGGCGCTGCGCATGCTCAGAGGTGTCCCGTTTCCAACTGTAGATGTCGCTCGTGCAGTTCCGAGCACGACGCTCCGGCGTTATAGATATGAGAGTTGACCACTGTACAGACCCACGCCCTAAGGAGCTTCGCCCCTAAAAAGTACGCTTCTAACGACCTATTGTCCACTGTCTAGTGTGATCGCTCTCGCACAAAGGCATTGGCTCAGGTCAAACTTGAGGGTTTTTTTGTAAATACCATATTTTTCGTCTATTATCCTTCGATGGAAACTAACCAAGGAACAAATACACATTTGGTCTATTACATTCTACTGTACTGCATAGTAGTGTCCACTGCTGTCTGCTATTTTCCATGTGTGTTAATTCTGCACGTTCACGCCATCTATGAGATTCCGTCCCGGGCCACTTTGATGTCTCCCTCCACGCCAACCATCAACTCGGCGCACAAAATCCACCGGCGCCCAAAAACCGTCACCTTGTATTGCACGCTCGTGCTCGCACAGAGCATTGCACAGCCCACAGGCACCGAGTTCGGGCGTGCATTCACTGGTGTGCCGAATAGTGCTGCAGGCGCTGTTTGGATCATGGGCAAGCGTTTTCTCTTCCCATGCGCCTTACAACACCATTCGCTAGTTATTGAAAGCGCGCATTGCATTGAGCGTTTGCGAGAGTCGCGTGGTGCTAACAACAACAACAACAACAACAACAACAACAACAACAACAACAACAACAACAACAACAACAACAACAACAACAACAACAACAACAACGAAGAGAAGGCCGCTTCCTTCTAAATGAAGTTTATACGTGCTTGCGCAGTGCACGAATGTCCTGCATTGCACACACGGCCGCCACTGTAAGATCTCTTCGTAATGCTTAATACCTTTCATTACGCCATGGTTGTGAAACGCGCCACGGTGCTCACGACTCCCTTTATGAGGTGAAAGGCGTTTTTATTTCAACAAGCTTGCTGGCTTCATTTTTGGTCAGAGTAACTCCGGATAGAGAAGCCACGAGCGACTTCGAAAGCTTTGTAGCCCTTTTGTGAACCGAAGCCAGTGATACAAGCTGCCCGATGTACACATATGTACCGGCGGTATTACGAAGTGCTATTGCTAGTGCAGTTTAACAAGAAGAAAACTTAGATTAAAAAAACAGTGTGAACGTATTGATGGCGCCTTCGGCCGTTAATATACGCCACAAATCTCCACGACCAAGGTATGAAGACATTGAAGGTATCTTTCCCCATTTAAGCAAGTTCTTCAAAGGCTAAGGAAACAATATAGCAAAGCATGTTCAACTTTAGGAAAAGATTGCTTCACTGGTGATCTCCCTGTACTCTGCTTCTCTTAGACTACTAAGACTGCGTCGCATTAGTGTAGCTTTGCATGAAGTTGCCCAACATAATACGAAAGGTTGATAAGCTGCTACTAGCGTCGCATTGATGCTCCCTTCTGTTCAACCATCGCTGACGCACCGTCTCGGGAACTGGAGAGACTTCAGGCTCCTTGATAGCGATGTCCTCTTTAGCCTTTTGACGACCCGGTGCACGATTATCGAGCGGTGTGCCTGCTGGCTCAGCTGACTGCTGGCGCCCACCTTGGCTGCTCGCGGGAACGGTCGGCACGCTTGTCCCTTGCATAGTCTGGAAGTGTGCGATGAAGGTGGAAAATTGTATGGTCTTTCGTGGGTATTTACTTTCGCAGAAGCTTCGGAGATTTTGAAAAATAATGTAATCAAAATATTTAGGCATGCCGCCTCTTCAATAAGTGCTGACGAGCAAGTGCCACAATCTAATACTGCCGATGGCTCGTTTGCAGTGAAAGCGAGCGTGATGTGACGGCAGCCTAGCAGACATTTTTGACGTTTCTTAGGAACCTGACGGGAACAACAAGCCTAATTATATTTTATTTCTAACAACGCTCTAATATCTGTGCATGTTCTACACCTAAGAAGAAGGGCAGTGCCGTTTAGTTTCACGTAAAGGCGAGCATAAAGGATGGCGTTAAATGACAGCAAGGACACTTGAATGGGTCGATGGGTCGGAGGAAACTGATTACGAAGCTGAATGCATAACATGTAAGGCTGCTAGAGCAGTCAAGCACTATTCTTCTATCAGAACGTGTGGCAGGAAGAAGAAAAATAAAAACAAGAAAGCCTGAAAAGCGCGGTGCTTGCAATTTATTTATTCAAAGCACGTTATCATCATTTCAAAGCTGTGTAGTCAGGATGACGTGGAACTATGTTTTCAGTTTATAGGTGAAGAACATGTGGAAAAAAAGTAAAATAAAATAACTATGGACATATGTTTGAGTAGAAGTCTTATGTAGCAAGCGGAGCATATAGGCACCTGTCAGATAATTGGCGAGTGGCAGGTGCGTTATCCTCTTGTCCAAATATACGAAGTACCTATTATCTTGCGGTCTAGAAACCCACTATTCCTATAGGAAGAACTGCCACGTTCATCTCCCTTGCGTCTCTTGCGTGCTCTCACTTGGGTGTATGAGATAAAGGATGAATTGTAAGAGCCTGATATTCAGATCTAACTCCAAACCACAGATTGAAAGAAAACCCGTCGCTGCGCTCTAGTGGCTATTGCACTTTACTTCTGATCCGAAATTTCCGGCGCCCTGTAATAAGAGGTCTCTCACAGTCGTATCGCAGTTCAGGAACTTTAAGTCCCCGGAATTATTAAACAGGGTAAAACAAAGAACATATTTATTCTGTCAATAAACTCGTATATTTGCATCATCTAGACCCCTGGCTTCTTAATGCGTGAAGATCGTCACAATGAACACCTGTAAAATTCTGTAACAGTCCGACAAAAATAATTACCTGACACATGCACTTAAATGACGACGTACTAGTTTAGTGGGGTTTGTCTGTCACTTAGCGGTTCCGTGATGAGCCTTCATTTTTCTTGACAGGCGCCCTTTGTCCGACTAACGAGTCTTGGGACACTGGCCAGGATCATCGTCAGCACGGAAAGCGCCGAACGCTGTTACGATCTTTAAGGACAAGTGGTCTAAGAGACAGACTTTAAGCAGTGTCGCGGTTGTTCTCGTGTTTTTTTTTTCCTCCCTCTTTTTCTTCTTTGTCGTCGTGTCTCCTTTCTATTATCTTTCATTTCCCTCACGTCTTTCTCCCTGCGCAGGGTAGCCAGCCAGTGTCAGCACTGGCTAACCTCCCTGTCTTTCCTCCCTCCTCCTAATCCTCTTCATTCTGCTTAACATATGTCCTCTTATTGCAAAGTATTGGCACTGTGGAGATAGTATCCGCCTCGCGAGTGAACTCTGGCACTTAGGTACTTAAACTGCTCGCCAAAAAAGATTGATCACGATAATCATGCATGATGCAGTAACCCGGCGTTCAATTTGAGCGTTGTGGTGGCGTCGTTAGAATGACGAAAAACAGCGCACATTTTGACAGCGAAGCAGTTTAGCTACAATTCATTGCACTGGTCTAGGCCCGCAGAAAACTCGCCGAGCAGCTCGTCGCCATGGCAACCACGCCCACATAATTACAGCTAAATAAGCTAAATATAGCTGAGGCTAATTAAGCTAAGCCAAGTCTAATTAGGCTGAGATCAATAAGTCAAGCGTAATTAAGTTAGATATAGTTATGGTAACTGTAAGGAAGCTAAGACTAATCAAGCCGAGCCTAATCAGGTTAAGAGTATTGAAGCCCAACGTAATTAGGTTTCGACAAATTAGGCTAAGTCTGATTATACTAGGACTAATGAAGTAATTAATCCAAGTTTAAATACGTCAATACGTATTGTGTGAGACGTAATTAAGCTAGTCCGCCGCGGTGGTGTAGTGGTTACGGTACTCGGCTGCCACCCAAAATACGCGGGTTCGATCCCGGCCGCGGCGGTCGCATTTTCGATGGAGACGAAAATGCCAGAGGCCCGTGTACTGTGCGTTGTCAGTGCACGTTAAAGAACCCCAGGTGGTCTAAATTTCCGGAGCCCTCCACTACGGCATTTCTCTCCTCTCTATCTCTTTTACTCCCTTTCGCCCCCCCCCCCCGGACGCTTAGCCGTGCTCCCTAGATGGGCTGCAGAAATTAGCGTCCTTTCCTAACTGAACCACAATCATCATCATCATCATCATCAATTAAGCTAGGGCTGTTTAAGGTAAAGGATGACCAAACTAAGGCTAATTAAGTCAAGTGTATTAGTCTGACAAATGTAATTAACCAATGAAGTTAGGACAAGCTTAATTAAGTGAAGACTACTTAAGACGAGCCCAATGAGTTAAGAGAAAGCAGGTTGACAAGTGAGCCTTGTAAAACCTAGCAACACTTAGCAAGGCGAGACCTATCAAAACCTTTACAAGCTTCGAATTGCCCAGCTTCACTGTGTTAAGTCATGCACGACATAGCGCAAGCTTTGCTAATTGTTTTTAGGGGCGAAGCTCCTCTTAGTCTAACCTTGTCCTGCGTCAGGCGTCAGGCGTAACCGGCGTGCCGGGAGGCACGTGCTCGCCCTCGGCGTGCCTCCCGGCGCGTACCTCTCTCTCACTCTTCCATCTGCTGTCTTGTGTGAGAGAGAGAGACAGAGAGAGAGAGAGAGAGAGCGAAAGGCGCGTTGACTATGGAAACGCTCTTTCTTAGATGAACGCACTACCAGCTCGCAAAGAAGGAGAACGCGCCCTCACCCGCGAGAGACAACGTTGGCGCAGGCAGCGTCTCCTAGCGAGTTTCTTGATTGAGAAATACCGACTGCTCGCGTTGGAGAACCGTTCACCGGCCACCCATATATATATATATATATATATATATATATATATATATATATATATATATATATATATATATATATATATATATATATATATATAGGCACTGGATCTTGACTTGCAATGAAGTGCCGGTGGGAGATTTCACTTGTGCATAGTTGAACCACAAGGATTCGTAGCGTGGGCATTAACTAAGTTAATCCGGAACTCGGCACGATCTACGATGACCCTCCCGAGCTTCGCCCACTCATCATCATTAACTCCGTGGACATGCTGTAATTTTTTCTCGCTTGAAGAATATTTGTCTTTTTCGCTCTAGATTTTTCGAAGTTGTTAGATTCTCTAGATTCGAATTTGTCCAAGTCACAATCGTCTGCTAAATTAGTTAATATTGGGGTGCCACAGGGCTCCATACTGGGACCACTACTTTTTCTCTCGTTCGTAAATGATCTACCCTCACAGCTAGTCAATGCTACTGCGCTGCTTTATGTGGATGGCACAAACCTGCTACTTTCTCATAAGAACGAAACTTCGTTAATTACCAAAGTTAATGCTGAACTTTGTAATCTTCACCACTGGTGCGCAACCAATGCCGTCACACTTAATCCTACAAAAACTGTATTAATTATTTGTCACTCCGAAAGACGACAAGTCTTAGCACACAATGACATAATCTACAGCAACTGTCTAATACAGCATGCCAATCACACAAACTTCCTGGGAGTATACATAGATTCTCACCTAAAATTTCAGTTACATGCTCGAAACGTTGTTCAGAAAGCTTCATACGGATTGCATGTTCTTTGTAAATGTCGGCACTTTTTTTCAAGAGAAATACTAATTAATCTTTATTATGCATTCATTCATTCACACATCAATTACTGCATTGATATATGGGGTTGCACGTACAAATCTCACCTTAAACCCGTTATAATTATCCAAAAAAGAGCTCTACGCAAATACTGTCTAATAGTATGAATGTAAGAGGTGACAATTTGTTTCAAGACTTCAGTGTGTTAAGTGTACACAATCTTATAACATTATGTTATAGATTATGTTATAATCTTATAACATAGCATCCATAATATACAAAATACTTCACGGTAGTCTGAACTTACTGTCCGTGTCCCTTCGTCCGTCACCTCGAGTTCACGGTTGCTCTTCTGGCATCCGACTTTTACTACCAAAAATAAATACTAATTATGGTCGTCAAACTGTGGAATTCCGAGGAACTACCATTTGGAATAGCCTCACTACTAACCTAAAGACAGCCCCGTCACTTCCCTCTTTCCTAGCAGAACTGAAAAATTTGCTTCATAACAATTTGTCCTGCTAAGAGATTTCTTTTGTTGATTTTCACATGCATTCAACTTCGCACTTATACATATCACGTATTTAGAAGTTTTTCTGCTCATTACATCAAATTACCGCGTCATTGATGTTTTGATGATTTGTTGTATAGCTATATTATGTGTTAGCTTATTTCTTGTTTTTCATATTAATTCCTATTTAGTGTTTCGCCAATGACAATAGCCGTTTAGTGTTTTTTTATGTTATAATGCCGTTAGGGACCCTTTAACAAATTTGTTGGGTCCCTAAAAGTGTAAATACATGTAACAAGGAAAAGAACAAATAAACTTCAACTTCAACCTCAACTGTCACTCAAGCAGCCTTGCGAAGAACGGCACGTTTTCGGCTATTACAACTTTACTTAATCCAAGCGTGTGCCATAATGATCAAGTGCTGTTGCAGTGGAGTACTTTGATGAACTGAGCTGGTTACCTGCGCTTCATGGGGAATGCAAAGAAGATAAAGAGAGGGTGACGATATATATGCGTGTTGGTATTAGAAGTAGCGCGGTACAGAAGCTGATACTTCAAGTGGATGCACATTAAGAGCCTGTTTTCTTTCTGCAGCCAATTTTGAAAAACGAGCGAGAAGGCAATACTGAACCATATTTCACTCACGTAACACCAATGCCGGCATCATAGACAAACACAACTTAAGTATGGGCAACAAAAGAAAAAAAGAGAGAAAGAGAGAGAGACACAGATAGCAACGGAAGCGCCGAGGAAGTCAGACTGTGAGGCTGGGTGTTGTCACTACCTCGTGGAATGGCAGCATACAACGCCTGAACCGCTCCTCTGATCATCGTGACCGGGACGTCACCCTTTCTTTTGTGACGTTCGCGTCCGTTTGGTAGCATAAGTAGTCCATCGTTACTTGGTCCCTTGCTAGGGACACTCCCGGAACGATGGTTGTCAAAAATTACACAATCTCCCGCTAAAAGGGACCATGAGGGGATGCGAAGCAACACGGAGGGTGCAAACCGCGTTTGCATCGGTTTGACTAGGTGTTTCCGTTAATGGAGTACCTGCTTATCATGTGTTGCACTATCCAACAGTTCTTGCAGATGTCCGCGTTGAAGTCTCCCACCATGATGAATGGGCCGTTCTTGTACACGTGGTCGTATTCCACCATTGCTCTTTGTAGGTACATTTCTACGTTCCCTTTACAGATGTTGGGTTCGAAGTACACTCTTATGATCACAGAGCTCCGCGCTAGGGAAACCCAGCGCGAACGGCAAAGTCGGCGGGAAACTGCTACGGATGAAACCCGGGCTGGACATGCCGAAACGCAACGGCACCGTTGGCAAGCAAACCACGCCGTACGCAACGCCGACGTCCAGTGGAGAGGGGGAGTGGAAAGGAGGTGTGTGAAGAGGGGGAGTGGAGAGACGGTGTGTGGAGAGGGTTTGCGCATGCGCAGTAAGGGTGGTCATGCCGCACACCACCACCACCGCGTGTACCATGGTGATCAAGCACTGTTGCAGTGGGGTACTTTGATGAACTGAGCTGGTTACCTGCGCTTCATGGGGAATGCAAAGAAGATAAAGCGAGGTGACGATATATATGCGTGTTGTTGTTAGAGGTAGCGCGGTACAGAAGCTGCTACTTCAACTAGATGCACATGGTTTTGGCGTCTCTCCTTGGCGAGAGGTCACAGGTGGCAGCAACACGCCTTGGCACGCTCCCAAAAGGCACGTACTGACACGTCGCGCCAAGTGACCGCAACAAGCAGTTGTTCGCAGTTCCGCCTCAATAGGCACTCCGCAGAATGCTACACAAAACGAAGAGGTGTCGCGGGATGGTCTTTGGCCATTATCCTCCAGACACAGTAGCGCCAGCGTCAGGTGTTCGGGTGCAAAGTAGGACGATGCGATTCACCTGAAGCCGTCAAACCCGATCATAACAACCTGAACAGCTGTGTCTCTTCATGTTTCTTCATCTCTTCATTCTTTGAACTTTGTTTCTTTATCTATTTCTACAACATCATCTCCTTTTTTTCCCCTCTTTCATTCTTTGGCTCTACAGATATTGTGCTGTCGTCGTTTCTTGTCCTCAGCCGCATTTGTTTGCCACCCTTTGCTGTACTAGACTGTACATGGCTATGCTCTGGTTTTACAACATTCTCAGCTACTCCTTTTGCTCCTTCTAACCCTTACATCAGTTCCCCTCACCATGATTTCTCTTTGGCATCCCTTTGCTAAACTGTACTGCCGAAGGCATTGTCGTTCACCAATCCTCACCCCTCCGCCTTTCCTTTCTGCTTCCACTTCTTTCCCACCACCTCGCCATACTCAAGTATGCTGTGTAGGCTATGCTAAGAGCTGCATCGCACATACCCACTTGGCGCATACCCGTCTTTATGTAGTAGTGGGCTGAGAGCATGATTGCAAGAGAAGAGTGCGCGCAAATGCGGCAGCTTGGGCATTTCATAAATGAAGTGCACGCGCTACTGTTTCATGATGATGCTCATTTTTTGTGCAAGCGAGATGGCGAGAATAACAGAAAATGTGCCCCCGCAACAAGGTGGGCAAGCGCTACTGAATGTTAGCTCGTCCAAGCAGCCCCGGGCGCTCTGGCAACTATGTGGGCGTAATCTTACCCGAGAGGCACCGAGCGCAAGGCTTTAGAGGAGGTTGGCTTGTTTAAACTAGTGGAATCATGCGTCGTCAACTCCTAGTTGTCCTCATCTCTGAAAAATACACACCAAGTAACAAAAGCACTTTGTTTGCTGAGAATCCGCACCTAGATTCATCCATCGCAGATGCTGCAGATTAGTGTCATCGCACTCCGCTGACCAGCTGTAAATTTTGAGTGACTTATTTTGGTGAACCTTGAGCAAAAACTGCATTTTTCGCGTAGATGCACTGTACCGCGGAGCGCAGCCATGGTGAGCCGTGCTCGCAGGAAGAGTGAGTGACCCTTAACATGATCACGAATGCTGGTCGAACTGAATGGGGAAAGCAGCCTCGTCAGGCTTTATTAGTGTTGAGTCTCTGTCTTCGTGGGAGATTCCCTGAAAGAGAATTATTTTCATTTATTTTAAATATTCAATAGAGTTCTGCCTATTATATGCCTGACTAAGTTCTTGAGAGAAAGTGTACATTGAAATAGAACATAGCGAAGAAACAAACCTTAAAAAACATTCCCCCTTTGTTTTGCCTGTCTTGTTTCCATTGCATTGCGCATCTTAAACGTGCCTAATTATCTAGCCCAAGTGACCACCTTGCCGCATAAGACGTCAGTAATAAGACGAAAGCGCTCCACGAGGAGTAAAGAGTACTGGTCTCTACTATTTCGCTAGGAGGAATCACTATTTCGCTTCAGTGTGCTGCTATTAAGAGGATATCTGAAGATGAAGTGCATCGTCAAAACTGTGTGGATTGACGTGGATCAATTTAGAAGTTTAGTTCTCAAAGCACAGGTTATCAAAGAACAAGTACAAAGCACAATTATGAGGCAACTGACATTGGGCGGGGTAATGTCAAGCACGTGGGGCTCTTTTACGTGACCTAAATTTGTTTGCGCGGGAATATTTTAGTACACCCGTATTCAAATACGGCCTCTCTGGCTGTAGAAGAGATCGTGCCTTCTAGCTGTTCGAAGCAACACTTTAGCCTGTAAGTCAACGTGGTGGTGGAGAGGATTTTTAGCCGGGCAGGCGAACGCAGAAGACTGCCATATATACGCATGACGTGAAACAAGACTCTCACATCACAAGATATCTTCGTACTTTATGTCCGCGGGATTATTAACTGTGTCCTTGTCGCACATATGAAAGGCTCTCAAGCCGTGGTGTGGATATTTCGCTATTCGTAAAGTGGTTACGAAGAAAATGAGCGTGGCTCTGCAACCACAAATGCCCATGGCCGGCGTAGATGTCGGGGCCTACGAGAGAATCGCAACGTTAAGCAAAGGAGAAGAGAATCGTAAGCTACACCACACCTAACTTTTCCTGCACTATATAAGCCGCACAGAGGCAAATACGCTATTGAAGCATCATTTTCCATGCAAATCAAATGTTCATTTCGTCTACACCAAGGTAATCATCACCTTGACTCATTCCACTATCTTGCCCCGCCACGGTGGTCTAGTGGCTAAGGTACTCGGCTGCTGATCCGAGGGTCGCGGGATCGAATCCCGGCCGCGGCGGCTGCATTTCGATGGAGGCGAAATGTTGAGGCCCGTGTGCTGTGCGATGTCAGTGCAGGTTAAAGAACCCCAGGTGGTCTAAATTTCCGGAGCCCTCCACTACGGCGTCTCTCATAATCAGAACTGGTTTTGGGACGTTAAACCCCACAAAACAACAAAACAACATTCCACTATCTTCTCTATCTCTTTCTTCCTCTTTTAATACACTCTCCTCCCTTCCTAGCTCATCATCTCTGTGTTTTTTCTCATTTCCTATCATTTTCAGCAGTGGGCTTGAGTCGAGGTTGTGTGAGAGGGAAAGCGCGGGTCTGCTTTTCCTTTCTGTCCAACCAGTAAGTTTTATTTCTCTTTGTTTCCTTATTTCTGTTTTTCTTTTCCTTCCTTCCTTCCTTTCTATCTTATTTTTAACTCTTTATTTCTTTACTGTCCTTCGCATAACCGCTGTCATGCAGCAGTGTCGGTAGTGGGTCAAAATCGGGTCCGCATTTCCCTGCGGCGTCACAGCTCCACTGTTAGATGCTGGGATAATGGGAGGGGAGTTATAGCGAGGGTGTAACAGCTAAGCTGTCATGATATTGCATTAATCGATGCTGGATCTTGTGTTTTTCAGCCTTTCGTTTTAAATATCGTTCCTCAGAAGGTATAGTACTCGCGTTGCGTAATCTGCCAATCAGCCCCGATACTCACCTTCGTTATCATGACAGCGAGCGAGCCAGCAGCACGAAGCTGCGTTTCATTTACCGTGCGAGCGTACTTAGGACGCTTATGGGTACAACGTAGGTCATGAGTGCCTACTGAGATGCCTGTAGTAACATTTATAGTAACGTTAATTAACGGCGTCTTAAGCTTTTTGCGTATGACAGCTTATGAATTGACGGTTTATTTTAAGGTGGTGTCTTCATCGGAGGCATCTTCCTGCTCCCACCGCCGCTATAAATAAATCTTTCCTCTCTCAAATTCTTAGAGGCCATAAAATATATCTGGCAAAAAAAAAAATCCCAGTCCTCCGCAGGGGAAGCAGTACAGAGGTAGCGTAAGTTATCTCTGTATCATCTGTTGTCATCTGTTATCGTATCATCTGTTAATTTATGTATTCTTTCTTTCCTGCTCCTCTTCCCCTCTTCTTCTTTTTTCTTCGTGTTCTTTCTTTGCTTCTTCTTCGTCGTCACTGCTGTGGCTTCCTCCTTTTGCAGCCTTCTTTTTTTCCCGCTCGTCGTTTCGTTCGCAGTTGTCCTCTCTTCCTTTTCCTCTTTTACTCCTTCGCCGTCTTCTTCCTCTTTTTCGTCGTTGTCGTCGTCTCCTTCATCTTTTCCACGTTTCTCTTCCCCAATATTCCTCTTCCTATTCCTACTATGTTGCGAGAAACAGGGGTGGATGCCACTGCTCCTATTGAGATGGGCTATAATCCGCACAGGCATCGATTTCCTTTTCCCATTGTGAGCGATAGCGGTTACGAACACCGTCGGCGAATGTGGCGGCGGCGTACACCATCTGCTTATTACGCCATCCAAGTTATTGGGTGAAACGAGCCCAAATCGTATTTCTAAATGCTTTCTCGAGAGAGTGACTTACATGACTAGTAGACTTGCTGCTGCGCTTGCTTTGCGATGATCCTCCAGAAGCACTTGTGGTAGCGCTTCCGGCCGAACCATGTTCCTGTGGGAAAAGGCGGGGTTACCTTAGAAGAGACAACATAAGCTCCAGGTGAATATGTAGAAATGGTCACAACCATACATTAATTTTTATGCATACCCTCATATTTATCTCTTTTGCGTTCGTATTGCAAACGTGCTAAATGTCACAGATGGGCGTGAGCACCGCAAAGGACACAATCGAATTACGACTGTGCAGGAAATTCGGCGGTTCACTGATTAATACGTGTCAGAATATACTGTCGGGTAAGTGAAGCTTTTTTAGGGACGCCAACAATAAGCAGAATATTAGGAATATCCGGATGATTCGAGACGCCAGCTACCTAACATTCATTATACACCTTTGCTTTCTAGCAGCAAATGCCGCCTTTTTTTTCGGGCAAGCTAGTATTTTGGGCACGTGCGGGGAGCCTTCGCCCATTTGGGCAGTCTACATGGGTCACCACATGCCTGTTTTCCTGGTTGGTTGTAAAATATGTTGCAGAGTAGACATAATGTGAGATACTCACGGCTCGATGAGGGTAACGACCAGCCTAAGGCATTGACAATATCGTTGACGTTCTCGTAAAATTATAATCACCTTTAACAAACCGGACGGCACGTTTCTGAGCACGCTCCAATATATGGGTGTTAACCTTTGTTGCTTCGGGCCAGGAGGTGCAGGCGTATTGAAATATTGGGCGTATACTTGATACGTAGAGGGTTTCTTTAAGACGGCCCAGTCGGCTACACAATTTTCTGAATGTAGCGTGCCCTGTAAGCGTATGCTAGCTGGAAGAGGAGTGCGATGACTCAATACGCCGTAGGACTCCACCGGTCAAAACGTTCGCTCCAGCAGCATAGAGTCAGTAACGAAAAACAAATTTATAGTGAAATCCACACGCAGATCTGGAGCAAGTTTTTTTTTGCTCCAAGGCCGAGAATTCGATTTCCACTGGCGGATCCCGAGCAAGTTCACATGTTCCACTGGACGATCTGGTGCTACTTGCTCCGGGAGTTCCTGCCGGAACTCCCGCTATACGGTGTCGTCATTTCCGGATCAGCCGAGCACGGCGTTTTTTTTTCAGCGTTTCTTTTTTGAGGCGCTGTCTTATAACCATGGGCGCTTGTTCGCATATTTTGGAATGGCGTCGTTCGACCATACAGGGGACTGTTCCTCGCTCTGTGCAACAGCAGGAGTACTACGTCGGAAAGCAGCAGCAGCAGCAGCGAAGAAGAGTCGTACGTGCTGTACGAAACGTTCTAGAGTCCCCGTGCAGAGTCCCCGTGGAAAGGCCCAATTACGCTCGGCAACGTCGAAGAAGTAGTGCACGTGTACTCGGTGGAAGAGGTATGCATACTTTTGTGCGAGATCTAACGTAGCCCAACGTTAGGCTGGAAACATGGGCAACCGGATGCGTGCGACAACTTCCGCTGTAATCCCTGCCGGAGCTAGTTTATTTTTCGCTGGCCGATTGGGGTCGGATCGCCCCGCGACGGACTTAGTTGCCCCGTCGTGGATTCGGCACACCGTACCCGATCCGCCAGCGGAAATCACTATTATTTCCTTCGGAAAGCACTTATTCAGAACGCTTGGCGTCCTTTGATGAAATTTAAGAATGCGGTTCATTAATGTAAAAAAAAAACGACAACAGGCAGTGAAGTAAAAAAAAAATTGGCCGCGTATCTCCGTGCTTCGCTGCAAATGTCGTCGAAAGACGATAGCCTTCTACCGGCCGTACTACATGAGTCCCGGTTCGCGTGTTTCTATTTCCCCGAGGAGTTGCGCAAGCGAAAGGGAAAACGAAGAGACGCGAGGAGAGAAAGGGACCGGCCGGAGTGGCGGGCGGCCTTTCCGCTGCCTTCCGTTCGGCATGAGAGTGAGATAAGGGCGCCATCTGGCCATGGTTTCGGGAAACGCAGGAAGCTTGCCTAGTACGCAGAACTGCGTAGGAAACGTCCGCTTTTGCGCATCCTAACAAGCACTAGGGTCTTTAGAATTGCGCATCTATGTATTTTCTACTAAAGGAACACACCGTCTAATACGTATTGATGTTGCGCCTCAGATATGCGTAATATTTGCTTTTTGGCCGACTGTGTTCAAAAGTATGAAGGTAGCTACCAGTTCAAGCTGGGTGGTCATTGAGGAAGGGGTTCACCTTTTGCAGCAGGACAGACACACACACACACAGACAGACCAAAATTTCTGCATTGAAGTATCCCAAGAAAGAGTATCGTCTTTAAAAAACATTTCCTCCGTGCATACTAAGCCAAGGGAATGCACACACGCTCATAGGTTACGACGAGCAAGGCGAACGATGGCAAAATATATGTGGCCGATTCCTCTGTCAGAGGCATCAGGATAACACGAAAGTGAAATGTGTCTTCGCACAAGCAGCTGAGTGTTTATTGCACGTCTAGATGAACTTGCCCATTTCTATCGGAGTTTTAATCCAACGGCACCGCTTGACGTAAACGAACCCGCGTTCATGCATCGCCTCCATAGCGTCCATGAGAAACTCCCTGTGGTAACCGAAGTAGTTTACGTAATAAATGGACACATTCGACAGTAAACGCCGCGCGATAAGGGCATCAATAATGTTTACTTGCGCCACACTGACCCGTGAAAGGTCGTTGCGTTCCTAAGACGCTCCATGCGCTCGTACGGCTTCGCGCGCGTGTGTCGAGGCGCACTTCGTAACGTGCCTGGATCGGCACCGCCATCTAGGAGAGGCGATTGAAGCTTCAGCGGTTCACTTCGCTTCTCCAGGATGGCGACAGCGCACGCGCAGCGAGGCGCACTTTTTCTAAAGGGTTATAGAGGGACTGTGCCTTTGCCTGGAACGGTGCCGCAATCCAAGAGAGGCGAAGAGAAGGACGGCAGCCTCGCTGGCGCACGTTGACTATGGAAACGCTCTTTCTTCAATCAAGTGCCGGTGGGAGATTTCATTTGTGCGTAGTCGAAGCATAAGGATTCGTAGCGTGCGCGTTAACTAAATTAATCCGGAACTCGGCACGATCTACGATGAACAACCGGAGCTTCACCCACTCATCATCATTAAAGCCTCGCTGCGCGTGCGCTATCGCCATCCTGGAGAGGCGAAGTGAACCGCTGCAGCCTTAGCCTCACTTTGCCTCTCTTGTCTTCGGATACCGTTAAAGGAATGTTCCAAAGTGCACCTCGATGAGCGAGCACGGAGTCGCACGAGAGCATCGAGGCAGAGGGGAAGAAGCGAGATACATGAAACAATATGTAAGCCGCGTTCGTAGAGTCTCGAGCGTGTGCGCCGATAGGGCAGTGGTTAATAACAATTACTGCGCTATCGGCGCATGTGCTGAATGTTTTAGAGGCGAAGCTCCTTCTGGTTTGGGTCTGTCCGTCTGTTGTTCCTAGTAGCGCATTACCTTCAAAGAATTGAATGATGCTACGTGTAGGAGGCGCGCCGTCGGCGCGTGCCTCCCGGCGAGCGAGCTCTCTCACTCTTCCATCTGCTGTCTCGTGTGAGAGAGAGACAGAGAGAACGAAAGGCGCACGTTGACTATGGAAACGCTATTTCTTCAATCAACGTGCTACCAGCTCGCAAAGAAGGAGAACGCGCCCTCACCTGCGAGAGACAAGCTTGACGCAGGCAGCGTCTTCTAGCGAGTTTCTTGATTGAAAAATACCGACTGCTCGCGCTGGAGAACCGTTCACCGGCCACCCATACATATATATAGGCACTGGATCTTGACTTGCAATGAAGTGCCGGTGGGAGATATCATTTGTGCGTAGTCGAAGCATTAGGATTCGTAGCGTGCGCGTTAACTAAATTAATCCGGAACTCGGCACGATCTACGATGAACAACCGGAGCTTCACCCACTCATCATCATTCGCTCCGTGGGTATGCTGTGAATTTTTTGCGTTACAAGTTGCAGTTTAATGAATAAGGAAAAAAATTGGCAGATCCCACGTGCAGTGGTAATCAAGGAAATGCGAAGCACGCACAGGGAAGGTAAAATGGATTTGCATTGTTGTCTCGCTATGCCGAGTTTGGTACATGTGAAGTTAACGAAACGGCCGCAAGAGCACCAAGACTGTGGCATGTAAACCATGCCGCTCATACACGCATGTCACGATTCTAACGTTATGACTTGTCATTTACGTTCGTCATGCAGTCGTGTTGTGGCATAGCAATTTTGGTATACATCCCTTTAAGGAAACGAGTGACATGTAGATCATGCCGCTAATGACATGCATGTCGCGATTCTCATGTTATGACCTGTCATTTATGATCGTCATGCAGTCATGTTGTGCCAAACCAATTTTCGCATAGGCTCCATGCAGTCGAGTTTTCCATGTGCGACATCAGCGCCAGAATGCACTGCCTGGCGGAGAGAAGCAGCAAAATTGGGCAGAGTGTGACAGGAAGATACGCGAACGCGATGCGCGTCTCCAACTCAATAGCAGCAGCGACCGCCCGTTCCGTTTTATTTCATTTTATTTCCTTTGAGACGCGCGCTCCAAACTTGCGGCAAACTGTTCCAAACGGCGACGCCGCGAGCGTTCGTGTGGTTCGCAGCACGCGCGGAAAGCAGCGAAGAAACGCGCGCGTCGCTGTCGCCTCGGTTTCCACCGTGCGCGCGCGTCTCATACGTGCGACCCAAGCGGCCAATGTCAGCGATACTGAGCCGTCCGACGACAGCTACGTGGCGCCCTCTGGTCAGTAGACGGAGCCCATACATCCCATTAACGAAACGGCAGTATAGCGCCAGGACCATGGCATGTAAATCATGCCGGTCATGACACGCATGTCATGATTCTAATGTTATGACCTGTCATTTACGTTCGTCATGCTGTCGTGTTGTGCCATAGCAATTTTGGTATACATCCCATGAACGAAAGGCCTGGCATGTAAATCATGCCGCCCATAACGTGCATTTTATGCTTTTCATGTTATGACCTGTCATTTATGTTCGTCATGCAGTCATATTGTTGCATACCAATTATCCTACACATTCCACTAAAGAAACGGCAAAGAGAGCACAAAAGACCGTGGCATGTAAATCATGTCGCTCATGACATGCATGTCATGATTTTTATGTTATTACCTGTCATTTACGTTCGTGATGCTGTCATCTTGTGGCATGCCAATTTTCGTATACATCCCGTTAACGAAACGCGTGGCATGTAAATCATGTCGACCATGACATGCATATCATGATTTTCATGTTGTGACCTGTCAGTCATGTTCGCCATGCAGTCATGTTGTGGCATACCAATTTTCGTATACATCCCATTAACGAAACGTCCAGGAGAGCACCAAGACCGTCGCATGCAAATCATGTCACTCATGACATGCATGCGATGATTTTCGTGTTATGACCTGTCATTTATGTTTGTGATGCAGTCATGTTGTGGCATACCAATTTTTGCATACATCGCATTAACGAGACGACCAGGAGAGCACCAAGACTGTGACATGTAAATCATGGCACTCATGACATGCATATCACGATCTTCATGTTATGACCTGCCATTTATGTTCGTCATGTAGTCATGATGTGGCATACCAATTTTCGTAAACATCCGATTGGCGGAACGGCCAGGAGAGCACAAAATCGTAGGCGGCTAGATAGATATTTATTCAAGTACCCTAAGGGCCCGAATGCATTACATAGGGGGGACAGAACTATGAATATTGCAGCATAACACAGTTGCAAAAACAAACAAACGGAGCTCAGGAAGAAATATCTAACATAATACAGCAATAATTTCGTGGTAGCAATATCAGTGTCCTATGCAAGTAAAATAATGGGCAATAATAAATATAGCTGAAATTCAAACACCTCAGACATTTACAAATGCTCGAACAATACATGCGGCACTACAACCAAAAGTACGACTTAATACAGTATTTTTTTAACAAGCAGAACAAAATAAATGTGCAAAAATAACAGTAATCCCAACACCTCAGACATATACAAATGCTTCTTGAGCAATAAATACACATGACGCTGGAATGCAACTAAGAAAGAAAAAAAATTTACGAGTTGCATTTTAATGTGCAATGTGCCAAGAAGAGACCCAAAAAAAAAGGAAGTTTGACATGCAAAAATTTAAGCTTTAAAGTAACATTTCAGACTATTTACAAATGCATTATGATTAGTAATACCTGCAATGTCAGCAGGAAGCTGATTCCAATAACGGATGGCAAGTAGTAGCGGGGAGTTAAAGAAAAGATTGGTACGGGCGAATATGGGCTCGACTTTAAACTGATGATCAAGTCGCGAGGATACACGATGGGCTTGTTTGATATGAAAATCAGCGTGTGGTGACGGATTGTGATAAATCCTATGAAAAAATGAAAGAAGCGTGACCAGCTTACGTTTTTCCAGAGGAACAAGATCAATTGAAGATTTAATTTCTGTTGTACTTGATGTGCGCAGGTAGTTTTTCGTGATAAATCGAGCAGCTTTATTTTGAAGAGATTCCAAATTATGAATGAGGTATGCCTGATGCGGGTTCCAGATGTGATGCATATTCGATTTTCGGACGTACCAAAGTGTTGTAAGCGAGAAGTTTAGTGGTGGTATTCGCTAAACTTAAGTTTTGCCGAACGAAGCCAAGTGTTCTAGAAGCTTTGCTAACCATATATATATATATATATATATATATATATATATAGAGAGAGAGAGAGAGAGAGAGATAGATAGATAGATAGATAGATAGATAGATAGATAGATAGATAGATAGATAGATAGATAGATAGATAGATAGATAGATAGATACGCTCAAACTCTCCGAAGTTCGCTAAGAAATGCTTCGCACTTAAGAAGTGTAGGTCTGAGGCATGGAAATGAGGACACAACGCCTATAGTGTGTTTCAAGATATCCAGTGGCTCTCCATATCCAGTAATATCTGGGGGTTCCATTGGAGAAGTACGAAGACAGCAAATCCCTATGGCTCGAAAAAGTAGAGGAACTTCGCGTGAAACTGAATGGTGGATTGGCAGAGATCTGAAAATTTTTTCACGCTCGGCAATTTGTAAAGTTTCTGGCTGCTGAGGTTATGTACGTTTTGTAAGCACTATGCTGCCCGCAAGAACATCCGAAAGGTACAGCGCATATTTGCCCCCTTTATGTAGTCTATAGGTGGGAGCGAACAGCACGAGCAATTTGTTTCGTAGGGTTAGCAAAGGAGGGCTCTCTTTGTGTCATTTCCTGCCTAACCGAGTGGTATCATGGTTCATATTAACGAGACCACCAAAGGGACCCTTTTAGGGGCGAAGCTCCTTAAGGTTTGGGTCTGTCCGTCCGTTGTAGTAGCGCGTTACATACTAGGAACGCGCTACTAGGAGGGGGGGTGGGTGGTGGTGGTTCGTTAGGAAGGAAGAGACGCTAATTTCTGTCTCCGGCTAAGCGCCTTAGGGGAAGGGAGAAGTAGGAGGGCTCATGTGGAAAGCGCGCCTTCGGCGCGTGCCTCCCGGCGCGCGAGCTCTTCCACTCTTCCATCTGCTGTCTTGTGTGAGAGAGAGACAGAGAGAGCGAAAGGCGCGCGTTGATTATGGAAACGCTCTTTCTTCGATGAACGCGCTACCAGCTCTCAAAGAAGGAGAACGCGTCCTCACCTGCGAGAGACAAGCTTGACGCAGGCAGCGTCTTCTAGCGAGTTTCTTGATTGAAAAATACCGACTGCTCGCGCTGGAGAACCGCTCACCGGCCACCCATATATATATATATATATATATATATATATATATGCACTCGATCTTGACTTACAATGAACTACCGGTGGGAGATTTCACTAGTGCGTAGTTGAACCATAAGGATTCGTAGCGTGCGCGTTAACTAAATCCGGAACTCGGCACGATCTACGGTGAACATGCGGAGCTTCGCCCACTCATCATCATTCACTCCGTGGATATGATGTGAATTTTTTTGTTTTTTTTTTCAAGCAATGCTGCCAGGTTCGTTGTGTGACATTTTTGTGCCTTCAGACCCAGCGCCGCGATACACAATGTCGCCATTTTTGCGCGAAGTTATGTTGTCCTATGGGTCATTCCATGCCAAATCATCCAACGTTTTTCCGACCATCATAAATATGGCTGAAAAAATTTCCACGTTTTCACGGAAGCTTGAAACTCATTCTGCCCGCTTGTTCTCGCTGGAAAAAATTTTGCCGCTTATTTGTGACAGCTCATAGGTTTGCACTGATTGAGCTGGAGTGCATCGAACAACAATTTTTTTCAATTCACCGTTATGAGATGCAGTCAATAAAGTGGTGTTTATGGCAAGCTAATGAAACGACGTGACTAAAAAAATTGCGCATTTTTCAAGTATAACCATATTTATAGCCTTTATTGCGCAAGCAAAAATGATTGAAATCGCTGATTTCGATATTTTTTTCCCAGTAACATGCCAGTTGAAAGAGAATAAATGAAACAGCAAATAGTAGTCTCTGTAACACGCTACAAGGGAAAAATGTTTTGGCTGATCAAGCTTTAAAAGTCTGTCTGTAAAAAAATTGCAAATTTGACAATTTTTAGGAAAAGCTTTACTTTCAACGTCAAAAAAATCACCTTGGTGTTCGGAAGAAAATTACGCATGATAAGTCATTAAATAGCACTGCATCTTGTTTACATATGTGTGAAGTTATAAAAGGGTATTATTTTTTTAACGGGAGAAATATTTTTTTGAAGTATAGTATCTGCAGCGGCCTTCGTCCGTCGCAACGTAAACTGCACTCGGCGACCGCGACAGCGCGTCTACAGCAGACGCCCACTCACCAGCGATGCAGACGGCATACTTTGCATCGTTTTCAAAGCAGACGAAGAAAAAACGAGAGGTTGTCGTCTGCGTTTCATTGCGAACGGACGTACGGTACGAGCAATGTGGCGAGAGCCTCATGTGCTACAGTTCAGCCATGGAGCCGTCAG
>CM023484.1:136925786-136955969 GCA_013339685.2 Hyalomma asiaticum | reverse complement strand
TGATAAGGCGACGCTGGTCGTCACATGCATTTTTAAATTATCTTACTGTCGCAGAAAGCTGATCGAAATTGGATAACTTGGATTCCATCGACCATAATGCGTCTACTTAAGTCATCAATGGCACTCGTATTTCATTCACTTTGGCATTCACTGTCAGCCGTATTTGCCTCTCGCATTTCGCCATTAGCGTTTCAGCCGGGGTTTGAGGAGCTAGGCCGTGTAGGGGGGCCCGGCCCCCCCCCCCCCCCCCCGAAATTCGTCAAGTCAGGCATCAATGCAGGGGTATATAGGCACAAGTATAAGTAGCGCCGTGCGCATTTAAACAAATAAAAAACGAACGATAGTCAAGGAACTCACTAAGAACAGCTACCCGAGAACCTTTATTGCGAAAGCACTTCAATTCCAAAAGCACGGCTATGCTTGCCGAGAATTCAGCGTCCTCCGGCTTCTGAATCAACACCAGAACAGAAACACCACACTCTCCCATATGTCCGAGGCGTTAGCGAAACTATCACCCGTATTCTCAGAAAAGAAGGCATCCGATTGACTCACAAGCCCACGAGTACATGTTCTCTACATACTGCCGAAGGCCATTCACCGAAAGAGAGAGCCCAAGCCACTGTATACAAATATGTGATGCGAGCTACATTGGCGAAACGAAAAACCTCAAAGAAACATTTCGACAGCACAAGAATGGCCTCTGCAATTTTACAACAGATCGCAACCCGATAGCCAAAAATTCCCAAGATAGCGACCACCGTATCAATCTCCCTGACACAACGGTCATGCCAACTGAAACCAATTATCGGACACAGTTACTGCTTCGTGATTGCGGAAGAAGACAGAAAACTTCGCAATGCCGGACATTTTAATATATGTAAGACAAGCTTGTTGGAAACGAAATTACCAGAACGAACAAAATGTTGCCATACGTACTTCTTCGAAACCAAAGAAAACGACGTTATCTGTCGATAGTTCGCGCTACTTCGTCGCATCAGTTATGTTTAGGAAGGTGGTTCGTTGGTTGTGTCGGGTTTTTTTGGAGCAAAAGTGACCATGTCTATGTTGCCCCAAACGAGGATTCTCATGTACGGTCAGCGCACTCGGTAGTTGGGATTGCTTCAAGGAACAGTGCAAAGAATGACAAGGACATACAGAAAAGGATAGCGTTGACTCCATCGGTGAATTCCCTGAGGAAATGTCTTTCTTAATGAGAGGAGCGGTGTCTTTGTTGCTGCAGAGCAAGCAGGCGGTATAATGCGGGCATCATTTATACAGTCGCGTAGTGGCGGCAACTTAGGGAACATCCAGGTGCTTTCTTTAACTGACAGCTGCGCGGCGTGGGAAAACGCGTGTGTACGGCTTGGCTTTGCCGCAGACGCAGAGTTTTTCTATGAACGGACGGCGGAAGCTAACCGAAAGTGGGAAAAGGGGGCTTTTGAATGGAAAGCGACGGATTCGACAACCCATTAACCCGTTCAATCCCCCTGGCACCTTTGCGAACCCCACCACCCTTTTTCCGCCGCCTGTGCCGTGGGGGCAGGCGCCCGCGTCGCGAAAGGAGTAAACAAGGTAAACAAACAGGGTAAACTGCGCTTGTAGTTCTGCAGAAGGGTACTACAGGCGAGCCACGTTCATTCCATAGATAGATGACCTGAAAGCTTCCCTCCAAACGGCGCTTTGCAAACCATCGGAAATACTGCAAAGTTTGCAATTTGTGTTGCCAAAGCACGCCTGCAAGGGCAAATTTAAATCTGTTCAGCCGCCCTTCGATTTTTACCTCAGTGACATGACAACAGCACATATCGTTGCGCTGAAAGATCAATGGGAAATCTGGAAACCTAAATGGCAAGCCATGCAAGAGGAGGAACTTCCCCGCTCTGCGACAGACGCTTTAACTGAATACGACAAAGCCCTCTCGCCGAACGTTCACACACTCAAGATATTGGCGACAATCCCAGTGAGTACAGCTGCTGCAGAACGCAGCTTCTCGACAATGAAAAGAGTAAAAACATATTTGAGGAGCCGAAGGGCTGATGAGCGGCTTAATGGCCTGGCTCTTATGTCCGTTCACCGGATGCAAGTCAGTGTCGACGAAATTATCACTGTGTTTATAGAGAAACCGCGACACATGAAAATTTCAGCGTGAACCACTCTTTTCGGCCAAGCTGCTTGCTCGTTTTCTTTTCTTTTGCATTGGCTTTTGCTATGTTGTAAAACCACTCGCAATGTCATTCTTTAATATTGCTTCCTAAAACGACTTTTAGCGTTCTGCATATTTTTTGTCATGAAAGCATCCGTGTTTTGGCTCTTTATTGTTCAATAAGTTTGTTTTCGCGAATATGTCTGTTTTTTTTCTTTTAAGAATTGCTGTCATAAAGTGGCTCACGTTTTTCTCGAAGGCCTGTAGTTAAGACAAAGTGTGAGAAATTCGGTAGAGAGAGCGTCCGACGAATATTTTTTTTTTATTTCCTGAACATCCGTAAGTGAGCGCCTGATTCCTTTGCATTGCTTTTTTTTTCTTTTTCTCGCCCTCTTTCCGTCACTGGCTCTGTATGTCCCTTCTTCGTCCAGATTACTTGGTTACAAAGTATTCTTTCTCGTGCACATGCACTAGCTTTACTACAGAGTCAAAAAGCTTGCTTTCCACCTTGGATGAACTCGCTTCTTGGGCTGCATTCCACTCTGTTCTCTTTCTCGTCTGATCATTAAGCGCCTTCTATATTCCCGGGCAAGTTTTTTGTAAGCATTGTATAATAATGGCCATGCTGTTATTGATGCTTTTGTCCCCCCTTTATGTAATACCTTGAGAAGGGCCTTTAAGAGTGAATAAATGATGATGATGATGATGATGCTTTTGGGCCCATCCCGAAAAAAAATCCTGGCTACGTGCCTGCCTTTGACGGTGCCATCCCCTGAGGCCACGTATGCATTAACAGCATGCATTCTTCCATTTATGTTGAGGGCAGTTATGCGACGAATGTGGTCCGCCGTAGATTGGTCAGGTGTCGACACAATAAATATGTTCGACCCTGGTTTTAGCCTTAGGAGGAACTTGTCGCCACTTACTTGGCCACGGCACGCTGTAATCACAGCTTCGGCGAGTTGTGGACTGGTGAGGTTTTTCATAGGAAGTCCCGGATGCGGGCGAATAACCACTTTGAAGTCGTCTTTCGGCAGTGGTGGTAGTTTGCGGAACATGCGTTTCCGCTCGGCGTTGGTTGTAGGCTTCGTTTGCTGCGGCTGGCTGGCCTTGCCTTCGCTGTCGTCAACGCTGTTTTTCAATTTCTTGCCTTGAGGCAAGGCCTTCTTCTGGCGCAATGTAAGCGCCATTTGCCAGCCGTCCTCGTCTCCGACTGGGTTTCTGGCTCGTTCTTGCATGGGCGTTTTGGTGCCGGGATCGCTAACTTGCACCCGTGCATCGGCGTCTTGGTACTCCATGCTGTCGCGCTCGGGATCTGAAGCATTTGCTAGCTGCGTCGATGTCGCGTTCCCCTGGTCCACCGCAGACGCTGCCGTAGCTGCCGGGGCGGGCACAGTCGTCACCGTTTGTTGCAAGCACACCATCGGCGTTCCCGCGTTGCAGCTGCCGCTTCCCCTACCCGAGGGTAGGCTTAGCGGTACCGCTGCGGGGTGGGAGTCTTCTCAGAATCGCAGCGGCGTGAAAATCAATCCTAGGTCCAAAGCTATGGTAACCACCGGTGCCGCTGGACCTCGTGACTATAAGGATGTCAATCTTTCCCGGGTGCTGAGGAGGAGCACCCGCGAAACACTGAATAAAAAAAAAGGATAATCTTCACAAAAAAGTAAAACTTCAGCCATTCAACCTGCCCCTTAGGGCCCGCTTTAAACACTATTCATAAACTCTTACCGTCCTACTTAAAAAAGCCAAACGAACCTACTATCAAAATAAAGTGCTCGAAAATGGGAATGACAGTAGAAAAAATTCGACGTAATTAGGGAATTCTTACATCTTGATCAGCCAGATGCACTGGCGACAGAATTTTTGGACGGCACCAGCGTTATAACTTGTCCTATCGCTATCGCGAATCCATTTAATGAATCTTTTTTCAACAACTCAACATCGACTGTCACTAACTTGCCTACGTTGTCTCGCTTGCCTCACTCTTTTTTCTTAAAACCCACATCACCTGATGAGGTTCTTCGCACTATAACAAGTTTGACGACCACAGGATGTGGCCTCGATTCAATTTATCCATCTAAAATGAAGCTTGTTGCTCATGACTTATCATCTGTGCTTTCAGATCTTATTAACACTGCCTTTCGTTCTGGTATTTTTCCTACAATCCTCAAACAAGGAAAAGTAACCCCTGTATTCAAAAAGGGAGACCGAAATGTGTTTTCTAACTATCGCCCTATAACGATCCTCCCATTCTTTAGTAAGGTAATTGAGAAGCTCATTGTTAATCGCCTCATGGACTACCTCACCAGGTTTAACCTTTTGTAATCCGAGCAGTTTGGTTTCCGTGCTAAGTTATCTACCGAATTAGCACTGATAAAACTACCTGACAGCATAAAATAGATGATCGATTATGGGCAATGGGCAGGGGCAGTATTTATTGATTTAACTAAAGACTTTGATACTATTAACCACTCTATTTTGTATGCTAAACTTGAATCCCTGGGAATATGTGGGCAGCGCTGTTACAGAGCTACCTCGCTAACAGACCCCAGGTTGTCAACTATGGCGGTGTTTCATCCTCTCCGATAACAACTAACGAGGGGGTTCCTCAAGGCTCAATTTTGGGACCTCTCTTGTTTCTCATTTACATTAATGACTTACCAACATCACTTAATTCTTCTGACTGCATCATTTATGCGGATGATACCACGATATTTTGTAGTGACAAAGATCTTACCAAACTAGTAGTAAAATTAAACACCGATGTCGCAAATCTTGTATCATGGTGCAAAGATAACTTGTTGAAAATCAACCCTGTTAAAACAACTTTTATGTTATTTCATTCTTCCCAAAGAAGCGTACTATAACACCCGAATATATATCGATAACTGCGTCATTAGCCATCAAAGTCATTACTTTTCTAGGTGTCACATTAGATCCTCAACTTAAATATAACATTCATGTAAATTCTGTCATCAAGAAAGCTGCTTTTGGCATCCGCGTACTCATTCGCACAAGACATTGTTTTCAGGAACATATTCTAAAATCACTTTACTATGCTTTCATTAACAGTCACCTTACTTACTGCATTTCATCCTGGGCGAATACCTACACCACACACCTCACATCTCTCATTCATCTTCAGAAAAGAGCAGTCTGCATTATCACACATAGTTCATACACGGCATCAGCAGCATCCCTCTTTAGCTCTCTCGAAATTCTACCGTTCAATTCCATCTTTCAACTAAAACTTTGTATTTTATTATTCAGAAGTAGGATCGGTGACATTCCCACTGACATACTTCCCCTAACACATCTTCGCAGTTCTAAGAACACACGGTTTTCCGAAAATAATAACCTTTTGCTTCCGAAAGAAAACACCAACTGCGGAAGAATGAAAGCCTTGTTTTCTGCAATTTCATCCTGGAATTCATTACCACTTGTTATTAAATCAAGCCCTTCATTACATTGTTTTCGGCGGAATCTCAAACACTTTTTACTAACCACATGCGCCACCTAAATACGTACATGTGCTCATATATGTCTGTTTGTTCAAATATAAATATGTGCATTTAAGTGCATGCGTATGTATACGTATGTATATGCGTGTATCTATATATAATATGCATACGCAGCTTATGAAGTGACAAACTGTGTTGGTTAGTGATGTGTATGTGTTACGTTGTTATAATCACCTTATTCAATTATTTATCTCTTCTATCACTGTTGTACTTTTATTTGGATTTATATATTTTGAACTACCGTAGGTTTGACTAACTTTCATTACATTCGCTTGCTGTTTTTTCCTTAGTTGCCAATCTTGTTCTCAATTTTTTATACATGTATTAACAGGAGGTCCCCCTGACAGTTTTTACTTTGGGACCTCCTTCTCTATTGTATCAATTTTCTACTTGTATTATTGTATTGAGTGTTGAATAAACTCGAACAGAAACACCAACAACATTACATGGTGAAAAACATGGCCTTGATGCTTTCGTAAGCTGGGCAGTTCTTGGCCCCAAAACTGCGGCTGGTGGATTTTTTTTTTTTTGAGGCACGTGCTGAGGGCGTCGCAGCAGTGGGGAAAGGAAACGGAGTTGCGGTGATGGCGATCAACGTATGCGGAAATTCCGGCGAGTAGAAGAGCACGGGTCTGCTCCGGGAGGCGGGCGAGATGATGCCGCTCGCGGTCTCGGTGCGAAATTGTAGGTATTCTTTCGTTCACTGTTCCATGGGAAAACCCACGTCTCTGGCAAAGTCGCGCTACGTGAACTGGGAAACCACTGCGCAGGTAGAGGCGATGACACAAAGGTGCGCGCAGGCACGTAGGTGCTCGCGAGAGGGAAACGTCGAGGTACCACCAGCTCTTCGGCGTAGGTTAGCGGAGCAGTCACAGGCAACGTGACTAAGGCCCTTAAACAAGCTAGAGATAGTCAACTCTCACTTCCCTGTAATAATTGTGGCTTCCAACCATTTCTCTTGATACAATATTCTTGCCAAGATGCCATAATGAACGGGCGCGTCCGATTTTTGAAGCTTATAAATACAAAAGCGGCGAGGCATGCATCAGTCTCCCCTCAATTGCCCTCCTTCCGAAGGAGTTAAAATTTCTGGCGCATTAAGCACTTCTTTGCCTATGCGCAGGTTATTTCTTTTCTTTTTTCTATTCTATTTCCTAGGGATTGCGGTGGAGTATATATGTGCGGACTGGAAGAATAAAGCACATTCGGTGGTTAGTCAGCGCTGTGGTTTGTGTCCTTTCTTCGTCCCGTCTTTTACCGCTGTTTTTGAATGGATGTTTTTGTCAGTTTTTGTTTCGTAGGCCTCGATGATTTCCCGTCTTAGCTGGCAAGGTTTGTTACGAATTATGGAAGATTTCCCCATATCCGGGTAGCAGCCCCATTTTCCGCAATACAGAGAAAGTTGGCCGCTGTTACCTTTTTTCACGTTGTTCCGATGTCCACACATTCTGACATTTATATACCTTTCCGTCTGTCCGATGTACTATTTCCCGCAATACAGCGGTATTGAGCAGACGAAGCCTTCTGAAGAAGGCGAAATGTTCGTACGATGAGACCTGCAGCTAGATTTGTTTTTATTGGTATAATAATAAGAGATGTTGGCGCACAAATAAGGCGTCGGCTGCTCCTTGGCTCCTGGGTTTGTCCGTACAACAAGCATGGTTGCTAAGCAGTGAGCATATTATACTCTCGCTGGTCGGGTGTGCTTTTGTGCTGCGCAGGGATGTTAGGGCTGCCCGTGAAACACTAAATATTACCCATCTTTGCGAATCTCACTGATGTTATAAATTTGATGCCACAGAGGATAGGAAGTAGTTCGCCCGTTGTGGATGATGTAGCACGACACAGCTTATAGGACTCTTGCTTTTTGAATTGCGGAATAACGAATGCCGAAGCAAAGGAGGTTGCTACACAAGAGCCGTCCTTATAAACATGCACGTATCCTGGATACAGCATATATATATTGTACTGTAATGAAGGGGCAGTGGACATATAGCTAAAGCAGAAGAGAACGACGAGTTGGAAAAGCCTGGTCTTCGGTGCTCGACCCACTGTGCTACCTCTCGCTGCTCTGCTGCGCTCGAACACTCACGTCCAAAACGCTTCGTGACATTTGGTGGAAGGTGCGGGCCATCTTTGAAGACCTGGAACTCCGCAGCAGGACGATCCCTGTAGCATCTCCAATGCCTGAGGAGACAGGGCCTACCGATCCACCCCAGGCACCTCCTCCGCTCGTCTGCCCTGGTGCGCCACGCCAACGAGACCCTCCTGTATTCAATGGAACTGACGACCATGACGTGGAGGACTGGCTCTCGTCGTATGACCGGGTGGGTGTTCACAACAAGTGGAACGAAGCCGATAAGCTCAGCTACGTCCCATTTTACCTCTCTGGGGTCGCCCATCTTTGGTTCCGGAACCATGAAGCAGACTTTGCCACCTGGGCAGCATTTAGAACCAAACTTCAAGAAGTTTTCGGTCGCCCTGCTGTGCGCAAGCTTCGGGCTGAGCAACAGCTTCGCTGTCGCGCCCAACAAAAAGGAGAAAACTTTACTAGCTACATTGAAGATGTAGTGGATCTTTGCCGCCGCATTAACCCATCAATGGCCGAAGAAGAAAAGATCAAGAACATCTTAAAAGGCATAGAAGACGACGCGTTCCAAATGCTCTTGGCAAAGAACCCTCAGACCGTCAACGATCTAATCACGCTTTGCCAGAGCCATGAAGAGCTGCGCAAACAACGGTTTTCTACGCGCCGCGCGCTCGTCCCGGACGCCGTGCTCTCCGCTCTTAGTGACAGCACCAGCGCTGCTCCTTCCAGCTCGGCGATGCTCGACCAAATCAAGCAATTTGTACGGGAGGAAGTAGCACGACAACTGTCTCTTCTGCTTTAGCTATATGTCCACTGCCCCTTCATTTACAGTACAATATATTTATTTATTTATTTACAATACCTCAAAGGCCCCATGATGGGGTTTTACATGAGGGGTGGGCTATTTCGATGGGTTAAAGGGGTAGATGCTCGATCGCTGCTTCGAAGTTGATGATACTGGAGTGGTGCACAACGTCGGGAGGAAGGCCATTCCAATCTTGTGCGGTCTCGACAAAAAAGGATGAAAGGTGCGCAGTGGTATGAGCACTTGGCGGGTATACAGCTTTCCCGTGATTGATGCGGTCTGAATGACGATGGGCTGGCTTGATGGCGGGAGTACGAGGTGGTCCATGATAGAACTTGAAAAACAGGCACAGACGAGCTATACAGCGGCGTGAAGAAAGTGTAGCGAGGTTAGCACGAGATTTAAAGATCGGTTACGCTTGACTGATTGAAGATCTGATACAGCGCCAGTTGTTGAGCGGCCGGTATAAACATTTCTATTTTCTTATTATTCCCTCTATCGACAATTCAATTTTTGGTAGTGCGAGCTCCCATGGAGGATAATCAACGTCACAATGCCAAAATGTGTTGCTTGGTAATATGAATATTTTATTGAACTGCCTTATGCATATAACTTCTGTCTCTTCTCCAAATGTCTAGTACTAGTGGGTGATTCTCATGTTGTGTTTGAAGACGAAAGAAAAGCCGGCATGTTTCTATTGTTCTCATAACTGAAAACGGAGTTTGGCGGGACTCATCTATTACAAGCCGGCTAGACGTCGCTTTTGGAACTCTTAGACATATGTGCAGTCCTCTTGCTATAGTCTTTGAAGCCGCTCTTCTGACGTGCGAGAAATGTTATGTGAGATAGCCGCAGAGTACGCAATTTTTTGTCTTAATAAAGCATTGTGAACAGTGAGCATGGGCGACAACGATCCACCCCATCATGTGCCAGCAAGTCTGCGAAGTATATTTGCTATAACGTTGACGTCACTTTCCAGCTTACTAATGTGAGCCGCGCAGGATATTTGCCGATCTAGTATTATTCGAAGGAATCTTTGCTGTGTGACTATCGCCAGCGGTTGTCTCTCGAGATTAAGGCTAAATTTTTTTAACTTCCCCCGAGTGAAGGGCATTACGGCTGTCTTTGCGTGTGACAAAACCATCCCTCTTTCTCGTAAGAAGTTATTAATGATGTTTATTCCTTCATATAGTAACTTCTGGTAACTGGACGTTATTACCAGATGCCCAAATGCACACATCATCGGCGTAAATTGAGAA
Organism: Hyalomma asiaticum; assembly: GCA_013339685.2. NCBI lineage: Eukaryota > Metazoa > Arthropoda > Arachnida > Ixodida > Ixodidae > Hyalomma > Hyalomma asiaticum. Next base: position 136,946,152 of record CM023484.1, on the reverse strand, counting down.
TTTTAGCTGAGCTGGTAGCATTTTTGTCAAATCAGCCATGACACAATTAAAGAGAAATGGACTGAGTACACTCCCCTGTGGCACACCCTGCGTGACATCATGTTCACTACTGTTTCCTTCGTTCGTCTGTACAAATACCTTGCGACGTGACAAAAACTCAATGTTCTACCGGAGATTCCCAGTTCTAACATACTTAACATAAGATGAACGTGACTGACGGTGTCGAATGCCCTCTTGATGTATAAGATTACCGATATGGTCAAGTTACCACAAGCTCGTTCATGTTCCACAGATGAGACGATATCTATTATTATTATTATTATTATTATTATTTATTAGTACCTCAAATGCCCCGTGAGGGGTATTACATGAGGGGTGGGTATAACTAGTACATGATGGTTTCTATTGATGCCTTCAAGGATGAATGGCTGGAGTGGTGCACCACGTCGGCAGGAAGACGATTCCAGTCCTTTGCAGTCTGCACGAAGAATGAATGCATGTGGGCGGTAGTGCGGGCTGCCGGGGGATAAACTGCTTTTGGGTGGTCATGACGGGATGAGGAACGATGCAAGGGTTCGATATTAGCCCGTTAACGTCCATTGTACATCTGTGTTTCTAAAACCTAGTAAGTTGTTACACAGCACATCTGTTTCATTACAGCACCACTGAAGCCGTGCGTCGATCATCTTTTCCATGAATTTGCATGAACAACTTGTCAAACTAACTGGGCGGAAGGATTCAAGGCACAGGGGCGTCTTGCCCGGTTTTAAAATAGGGATTACTCGAGCGACTTTCCAAGAATCAGGTACTTTCTGTTCAATCCAGAGATCATTGAATATGTCTAAGAGAGCATTTGTGGCTGTTGGCCCGAGGTTTCTAAGCTTATTATACGTAATGCCGTCCGGTCCAGCAGCAGACTTCTGACGACATGACACTATCGCACATTGCAGTTCTTTTAATGTAAATGCTGGGTCTAAGTGAGGATGTTCTGCCCAATAGCAAGCATTGATCTTCTGCTTAGCAAATGCAACTGAGTTTTTAAAATCTATACACTTTGATGAAAAACCAGGCCTGCAGATATGGGCAGAAAATTCGTCGGCTATTGCTAGCTCCTTGGTGTTCCGAGCAACAGCGAGAGCGCGGAATGGGAAGCTGTGGGTCACAGGGCCACTAAATGCACGGACTACGAGCCAAATTCTTGGGACAGGTGTGTGAGGAGACAGCGTGCCGCAGAAATTACGCCAGCGCCGTTTGCCTAAATTTTCTAAACGTCTCCGCATAACATTGTGAATTTTTGAGCCTCTTTGTATGCCTCTAAACTTCCGCTCCTTCGGTACGCTCTTTCGGCCCGGCGTCTGATGGCTCTTAGGTGTTCGTACTCCCCGTCAAATGCAGCATAGTCTTTTGGTACGGGGACATTCTTCGTACATATGTTAATATTGTCCAGCAAACATTCATCAAATTGTGGAACAGTCACACGTTCACTAATTTGATTTGTTAAACGGTACCTAAAAGCTTTCCAGTTCGTTAGTCTGTTATAACGCAATGTGTCATTATTTTGCATACGAGAGTGACTTACAAGGATAGGAAAATGATCGCTTCCACGCGTTTCCACATCCGTCGTCCAGCCCACACATTTCAGTATGTCTTCAGAACATAGGGTGACAATTATACAGCTCGAGTAAGTGTGTCATAATTAAAATCTGTCAAGTTGCACATGTCAATGGCGTTCTCAATAACGTTACCGCGCGCATCACAGCGATGGCTTCCCCAGATTACGTTGTGGGCGTTGAAGTGTCCACATATAAATGCATTAGCACCAGCTATTTTGAAAATAACTACTAGCCCTTCCACCGATATGCGGCCTGAAGGTTGTAAATAGACATTAAGTACTGCTATGCACAGTTTGCCAAAGGATACTTTACAGGCGATGAATTCTGGAAAGTCTGAATCACTTGACTGGACTAGACACGATGGCAAGTCCTTTCTGACGCACAGGAGCACTCTACTAAGACGATCTTGACGGGAAGACTTGTATATGACGTAATTCGAGAGGCGGAAATCGTCTCTGATCCTTGCCTCTTGCATGTACAGTATCGGAAAATGATGCTCTGCAAGCAGTTTCCGAAATTCAGCACAGTTGTTGCAAAGACTGTTCGCATTCCACTGAAAAATGGAGGCATTTTTGTACCGGCTATTCAGGTATTGATTGTCGTGTGCTTGGCCTGGATTGATGACACAGCAGTGCTTCCAGAGGCAACAGGGCTCGAACTTCTGGCGAGCTGTTTGCTTCCGGCAGAGCTGACAGGATTGCTTTAAGTGCTGCAGATATCATTGGCAAGATTAGTTCGGTCACTGATGCAGTAGTGTGGGCGCCATTAACTGGTGCTGCTTCTGGATGGAACACGTGGGGTCGCTGGGGCTGACGTGACGTTTCTTCTTCCTGTATTTGAAGCTTCGACGCATAAGTCGGGATGACTGACTGAAGTCGGGATCCTCTTGATTGTGCTCTTGGCTGTACTCCTGTTGGTTCCCTTGGTGGGTCTCGTGATGGTTCTCTTGGCCGTTGTGATTCCGGTGTCCTCTGATGTTGCTGTCCTTGCGCCGGATGAGCGATTTCAAAATTTGGTGGGGCTTCATTCCGTCTCGGCTGTCTTCCATGGATAAGTTCATGTCGACGCAATTGCGCAGCAGCCTTGTTCTGAGGGCAGCCTGAATAGGAGGCAGCGTGATTGCCAGCGGAGTTCGCACATTTGGGCTGAAGGACTGACTTACACTCTCTGTGGTGATGGTCCCCTGAGCAGATCTTACATCGACGTGTGCTTCGGCAGCTTTTCGCCATATGTCCAAATCGCTGACAATTATAGGAGCGAAGTGCTGGTCCTAGATATTCTTCAACAGGATGGTTGGTGAAACCCAAGTAAATTCTCCCTGGAATCGGGCGATCATCTCTAAAGTCAAGATTACCGTATGGAGGGGACGCGACACCACTGCTCCATCTTCTTGACGGTAATACTTCGCCTGCCTGCGTGCCGATATAACCCCAGATTCTTTCAAATAGTCTAAAAGTTGTGCATCTGTGTACTGCAGAGGTACATGTCTTACTTTCCCCACGTTTCGAGCGTACGACTCCGGGATGAAGGGCTTCACTTCTAGGTCACCAACATTTGTAAGCATAAGAAGGCGCTTTGTTGACGCTAGTGAAGCGACGCTAACAGTGAAGCTGCCATCCCTGGTCGTTCTGAATGACTGCACCTTTTCTTTGGCAGCGGAAACTATTTCAGTGGACACTCGGTTGGGATTCACTTGCTAGAAGCTAGTACCCTTCCCTGTAGGGCGAAACACAACTGGGATGCCTTCGGCTCTTTTTTTCTTGTACGTGACCACGGTAAAGGGTGCGTCTTCACCCATGTCTTCATCATCGCTTAACTCGTATGTCGATGTTTTGTCATCGTCCTTGTCGTCGTCTAAATGGTCCTTCTCGTTTTCGGGCTCCCCCTTATGCATTCCTCCTGAAGCCTGCGAAGTTGTCTCCTGATTGTCGAGGACTAAACGCGGCGGTTTGAGGATACCTTGTGACGTCAGTAAGCTTCCGGGCTTTTCATTGCTGCCTAGACTGTCACTCATATGGCTCTATGCCTTTGGTCGAGCATAGGGCTCGTGGCGATGTTCTCGGCTGCCGACCACCGTGGCGGCTTAGTAGTGGACAAGTCGTTGAGAAAAGAAATTTCGTACCTGCGCGGCTCCCGGCCCACTCAAGCGACGCCCGACGGCTCCTTGGACAATTCATGTTGTTATTATGTGGTGTTTAACGCCTCAAAACCAGCTCTGGTTATGAGAGACGCCGTAGTGGAGGGCTCCGGAAATTTCGACCGCCTGGGATTCTTTAACGTGCACTGACATCGCACAGCACACGGGACTCAACATTTCTCCTGTATCGAAATGCAGCCGCTGCGGCCGGGATTCGATCCCGCGACCCTCAGATCAGGAGCCGAGTACCATAGCCACTAGACCACTGTGGCGGGGCCTTGGACAATTCAGGAAGTCAGTCTTGGCTGTGTGCGTGCAGTATCCAAAAGAAGGCGAGAAACTTCGAGCACAGCAGAAAAACAGCGAACGAACACACACACTTCATCGTCGTCGAGTGGTGAGTGGTGTACGTTTATGGAAATATATATTTCTGCTGTGACAAGGAAAGCTAGAGTTGTTGCTGGTGTGCTCTGCATTAACCTTGTTACATAAATCTGAACTTGTTAGTTGCGCTTCGTCCTGTCCACGATCAACGCTCCTCATGTGTGGTTGCTTCCTTCTTTTGTCCTTGTTTTCGCATTCCGCGCTATTATTACCAAGGCCACCAACTAGTCCAAATGAGTATATCTATCTATCTATCTATCTATCTATCTATCTATCTATCTATCTATCTATCTATCTATCTATCTATCTATCTATCCTGCCACTTACGCCTCGGTGGTAGCGTTCACGTGATAAACCCAATAATTGCTTGGTAGGATACAAATGTAGAAGAATATGGATGACTAATCTTTACACCAGTAACATTGTGCACTCGTCTTGCATGTCACGTTTAACCATACTATGACTAATATCCGTAGCGCTCGGCCTGCAGTGCGCTTGTATAGTGCGCGTGACATGCAAGACGAGTGCATTGTGCACTCATCTTGCATGCCACGTTTAACCATGTGTGACTAATATCCGTAGCGCTCGGCCTGCAGTGCGCGGGTATACGGCACTGGAGTTTGAGTTTCTTACACCCTATGTGAATCAAGGAGCAACGGAAGCAGACGTCTGACATATCGTTAGAACACACCTAAATATGCCGAAATTCTCACCGCTTTTCTCAGCCTGCGCTTCATATGTAAACAAAAAGGACACAAGCACACACGCAACCTACCAAGCAGTAGGGGGCAGGTAACCTGGGCCCCGAGATGCAAATCAAGCACGTTACCATTAGGCTACGGCGGCTCCTCCTGCGCGCTATATATATCGCTACTAAAGCTATCACACCTACCGTCGTGATGATGGTGCTTTGTAACCTGAATGACGTTTACAGTTTTTGATAAGCGCTGTGACAGAAAGCTAATAAACAATATATATTTTACTATCTCTCGGCATGTTTTTTCTCAACGTTGCTTGATCGCCTAAGAAAACACCGACAATCAACGTCTAAATACACACACCAGCGCATCAGACCGTGTATTTTACATATACAAACAAAAAGACGGTCTGTGCTGTGCGCTGACATGAATGCGAACCTTAGGTCGTACCGTGAGCCACCACTCGGTCGCCGTGGTGCGGTCGATGTTCCTGGATAGCCCACGATAAGCGTACGCCCACTGACGCTCTTTGTACAAAGAACTCGATCCTTCGCGTAGCACGGCTCATTGTCGAGCAGATCGTCGCAGGCAATTTCATCGCTGACTGCTTGGCATGACACGGATTCCCACAATTCGTGGGATCTGCAGAATTTTTTCTTCGGGCCAACAAGCGTCTGTGCTTCGGACTAACGTCAGCAACTACGTGACGTCGCACCAAGAACTCAGTCACAACGGTGCTGTCGACCTTGTGGCTCAGCTCACGCTGAGCATACTCGTGAGTTGGTGCTCATGAGTACGCTTATGAGTGCTAACTCATGAGTTTTACAGAAAGAACTTGATCCTACTCATAACAAGTGATTGTGTGGCAAACTTTTCGTCATAGGCAATTTGCTCGCTGACTGCTTCGCATGATAACTATTTCCAGATTGAACGTGATCTTCAGGATTTTAGTTTTATTGCAGTGTTTAACAGTAGAAACACAAATATAACACTCATCACCTATAAGCATCTACGAAGATGGTTGTATATGCTGGTGGACCTTAAGGTGTTTTGAAATATCCACTAGGCAAAGAAGTTCCTGATTGGCTTCTAAATATTTCAGCACGTCACCTAGTTTCATGGCCTTTTCTACAAAATGAGCGTTTACTGTTCGTGCGTAAGGATCAGCGTTTCTGACATGGATGCGTGGCATGCGTATGCTATAACATCATATAAGCATAAAGAGATCTTAGCTACTTGTACAGACAGAAATCGTATACCGTAGGCAGCAGTTACAAGTGCCTCAAATACTTCTTAAATAGACTTAATAGTTCTTCGCACGGCGATGGTTGATGACACGGCTGTCAACTATAAAGCTGAGGTGCCGGCATTGGACATAACTAAAGGCTTACTGCGGCGCTGTTCGCGTGACAGAAAGTAGCAGAGATTTGTCTCTTGAAGAACACGTGTTTTGCTGTAATTGTAATGGATTGTAACCCTTGGAACTTTTTCTTATTACGCTCACATCAGTGATCATGCTTAGGAATCCATCGTGCCAAGTACCCCTGTGATAGTACTCGAGGGTGGTGTTAAAGCCGTTTAGTTCGACTGACTGAGCTTCATAGCTGTCCCGATTTTATTATAATTTGGCAAAATGAAACAGGGATATATACGCGTTTTAGTCCAGTAATACTCACATGCTGCTGCTCCATCTGATTTCACAGTATCAGCTGTCTTTATTGTGCGGCCAATGTCCGTAATGAAATATTTCAGCCAAGTAAGAGCAAAAAAAAAAAAAAGAAACATTATAGACACGAAAGCTGCTTAGATATGGCGAAGGAAAGAGGACAGAGAGAGAAACTCCGAATAATCAAACTGTAATGCTGGGTGATGGCAATGCCCCGGCCAAGCAGCAGATTGCGCTTATTTCACGCGCGATAGGAACGTTTTTTGTGGTTCCTCCACCAACGTGATATACGACGACGTGTATAGCACTATTTGACTGCAATGAACGCTCTTGTTGATCTAGGCATTGCATCAATGAGTTCACAATGTAGTCCCGCCGTGCATCTTTCACTGCGTGCCGCCGACCGCCACTCCACGCCAACGCGGCTGTGGTCCTGCCACCTATACGTCAATCTCGGGTCCAAGATGTGACACTTGGCCATTTCTGCTTAGTGAAATGCCCCTGTTGGCATAAAAAATAGTGGGACCCCGCTCTGCCTTCTGGGCATACCGAGAAAGGCGGCCCTGTTCGGCCACAAGCTGGCCTTAAGGCTCCTTCACCAACAGGGGCCACAATGATCCCACCGGCTGTAGACACACCACGGCGGGTGATGCCATTTGACAACCCCACCGAGGCAGAGCCTGTCCGCCTACCACTTCCATTAAGGCTGGTACCATGGCCTCTTATCCACGGGAGTGGTGAGTGATGTACGTTTGTGGAAATATATGTTTCTGCTGTGACAAAGGAAGCTGATAAAAATGGGGATTCTTAAATGCGGTCCAAGTATTACAAGACCATAGTACTAAGAATTTAGAAACCTGTTGCGCCAAGAAGCAACGTTTTCTGGAACGCAATTAAATTTCGTGAGAACCTCCTCGCCCTGTATTGATATTATTTGGTCGTTGCTGTCATTGAGCATCATCCAACCGATAACACAACACTGCGGCCCCCTATGAAGTTTTCTCACTTAGAGCAAGCCGCTGCAACAGGTCTTGTTCTACTGGCCGGCTTGGCCGCGTGTGATGCGTTTCGTCTGCGTATTTGAAGCGCGTTCACTAATATTACGTGCGTTATTTTGCCTTTACTATCAATGACATTCTTCGAGTGGACAAAGTTCGCATGTCTGGGCGCTGTACAGCACGCGGTCGGCGACGGATGGAGCGTCGTCGCTGTCTCTTGCCTGCGACAGCTACGACAGACGGGAAACTTTGTGCTCGCAAGGAAGTTCCAAGTTTGTCGACTATGCAAGTACGTGGTCGAATAGCGAGTGCACCTCCTGAGAGAGTCCCTTTCCTGTGATGTGTCTAACTGCGACTGCGGTTCTGCAGAAAAAGTTCAGCCTTCTGACGAGACTGCCGACAAGAAAGCCTTCGGGACTTGGTGAGTGCAATAAAGTCACTGAATTACGTAGCTTGGTTACTTCATTGCGGAATTACTGTAGCTGAGCAGGAAGCATGTAAGATAGCCGGGCGGTGTGTTCACAAAGCAAGGATGATGGGCCAGAGGAAGAGAAGGTATGTTGGAACCAGACTCTGTGGTTCTGTCATGCGACACTTTTGCAGCGCTTACTCTGTGCGTGCGTGCGCGCGCGTGTGTGTGTGTCCTGTAGCCCTTTGACGGTGTTGATGGAACGAACTAGCGCTTCTGCAACGTCGGTAATAATTAACGCGCAAAACATCCACCCTGCGGGAGATGGGGGCGCCAGAGAAAATATGTCGCGCGTGCCGTGGTGGTTGCGTTGCAGGACAGTGTGTGCTCGTTTTTGTCAGTACTCAACAAAATTGCTTCTTCATGAGAGTAATAATGTGGCTTGGCACCATCGTTGCTTGAAGGTATATATGAGTCAGTTACGTTATATACTACGTTATTGCAGCAACTGCAATTCTAATTTAAAGCGAGCGAGAAGGCTGTCAGTTGGCGTAGTTATATTCAAATGCTGCGAGATGTGACAAAGAAAATATATCGTGTCAGTTCATTGCAGATGTCGTGTACGAAGTATCATTTTTATTTCAAGATAACATCGTTATTATGCACTGTTGACTTGAGCTGTCATAACTGGTCAGCTGGACACCGAAGGTAATGTGATTCACTTGAATCAAAGGTATTCTACATGACACTATGTTTAAAATCTGTTTCTAGGCTCAGCAAGTACCTGCCAGACAAGAGAAGCATTGGAATGGAAAGATTTGACAAAGCTTCTACTCCTGGTAGATTCCACAGCAGTGGCTGTGGAATCTGTATAGTATTTGTGTGTTTCAGGTTTCAGTATCAGTGTGCCAGATGTTTAGGCACTACAAGCAAGCGAGTTACTGATGTTGCGAGCTGACTGGTCCTGCAAGATGGCCTGCCTAAATGTTGCGTTTCACGCTTTTGCAGATACCAGTAGAGTTTGTATGGCCATTCATCTCCTATTCCTGTTGATTGAGCAAAAGGTTGACATGTTTCACCACTGGTAAAAGCCAATACGCTGAAACAATATCTCTCTCGGTTTTTGTCTATCTCTTTTTTTTGGGGGGGGGGGTCGCTCCTATGTGCATTGTAAACATTTCTTGTGGTGAGAAAAGGCATGCAGACGGGGCAATTCAGGATTTTATGTTTTATCATAATAACTTTCATAGGTTAAACAGGGAGTGTAATCTATCATAGCATTCATGAAACAAGTTCCTTATGCACTTCATGGCCAGGCATCCTGCTGGAAGGGCATTAGATGGACGGAGTGTAGTTGTACAAAAAATGGATGTTGACTGTTGGGCCACTACCTTATATGTTTGAGTAAATGTCCTTAGTAATGTGAAAATTTGGGCGAGTTGGTGATGCATGATGAATCACAGCGCAAACGAAGACGGTCTACGAGAAGAGCACGAACACAGCACTGAATATTTGTAGAATAATGTGTTCAGTTTCTCTTGAATAGTGCGATTGTGGAAGGGCTGTTAGCGGCATCTGTTGGCATGCTGCTGACATAATCCTTGTTTTTTTCCTCACTTTTTTAGGTTTCTGCAAGGACCAACACACATATGACACCCGACTACGCTGCCAAAAGCATCCTGTCCTCTCAAGCGATGAACATCATGTTTGAGCATGTTCAGAATTACGGGCTGCATGTTGCTACTGGTATGTCACTAGCATCCGTTCTCCGAACCCATATCCTCGCAGCGATGAGTATGTCTGCAGGACATCCACATGTTTTTAAAAGTGTTCGCACAATCTCTAAGGGTCTTAATATTTTATTTTTTTTGTTCACCTCAAATGCTAGAGCAGTCCGAAAAGGATGTTATGAGGGCGTTACAGAAGAGGCAGCCGATATTCGCAGTAAAATTATTTTGCAGTAGGTAGTGACCAAAAAAAGGTAGAAGGAACTCTTGGACATTTTTTTTTCTAAAAAAAGCAACTGCAAAGGAAATTTGGTCGTATCATGTATACAGTTTTGGTTAATGAGATCTATTCCCTTTTTTAACTTTGATTTCAGACACTGTACACAGAAACTTAGGAAAAAGAGCAGAGAAGTAGCAATTTTCATAAAGCAGCTTCTTCAAGCCATTGTTGACTAGAACGCGGGCTTCATTTTGCAGAACTTTGCTAGCAGCGTTTCGTGGCACCATATTCTCAACCCTAAAGGGCTCTTACATTCTTGAGTTCTCAAAGTACAAACTGTTGGCCTGCTAGATGACCTAGCAATGCACAGTAGAGCTGTTAAGTTTCTTGCAAATATTCAAAATGAATTTTCTTTGTCACAGCTCGCAACATTTGTTTATGATTTAGTGCACTGTCTTTGAACCATCTGCTCAAGTAGTGATTTATGTCTACCTCTCATTGCACCTTTTCTTCTTCGCATGTGGCAATCTAACTGCTTCACCTGAACACTTGATGCTCATAGTGAACTGTTTCGTGCACCTTGTCGCTTTTTCCTGTGGTAATGCAATTATTTAAGATGCTTAGTCTCCCTGTTGCACTTCGTTTTTTAGGGGCGAAGCTCCTTAAGGCGTGGGTCGTGCGTCCCCGATGTATGTAGTAGTAGTAGTAGGTAGCCACCGGCGCGTGCCTGCCGGGAAGCACGCACGCGCCGAGGGCGAGCGTGTGGCTCCCGGCACGCGCTCGCCCGCGAGAGACAACGTTGGCGCAGGCAGCGTCTCCTAGCGAGTTTCTTGATTGAGAAATACCGACTGCTCGCGTTGGAGAAGCGTTGGAGAACCGCGAGCAGGAATTATCGGTTACCTTGCATTATCGGTTACCTTGCGAACGGAGCAGGAATTATCGGTTACCTTGCATTTCACGGACCACAAAGCAGTCATAAATAAGGGACCACGGAAACCAGCAATAAAAGTTTGATGACATTTACTCAAGTGTTTCACTTTTAATTGTGGGGCGAATTGCACGGAAGAGTTTCACGGTTTACCGATGGTTCCTTCCGGAGCTTCGCCCCACTCATCATCATTCACCCCGTGAATATGCTGTGATTTTTTTAGATGCGAATCAGCATATGGCGGGGGCTTTGTCCCTCCCTCCTTCCTGCGTCCCACACCCCCACAGTGCATGCGCGTCCCTCCCCCCCTCTCTCTCCTCTCCTGCGCTCCCCCTTTCTCTCCTCTAGGAATCCTCTGCTCTACGGAGTGGCGCCCGCGTACCGAATCCCACACCCCCACAGCGCATGCGCGTGCCCTCCGCCACTCCTCTCCTGAGCTCCCCCTTTCTCTCCTCTAGAAATCTCCTACTCTACGGAGCGGCGTCCGCGTACCGCGTCCCACACTCCCACAGCGCCTGCGCGTCCCCTCCCCTCTGTCTTCTCTCTTGCGCTCCCCCCCCCCCCTTTGCCTCCTCTAGGAATGCTCTACTCTGCGGAGCAGCACCACGGTAGTTCTGCGGTATGAAAATAACGGAGCGCGGCCGCCTCATTCTCCTGAGCAGCGCCGCGATGAGTGCTCGTGCCATCACGCAACCACATGGTTCCCTTTACCGGTAAATGGAGTAATTTTTTGCACATGAGATAGCTATGTACACCTAGAGGAGCTAAACCCAATGTGCTCTAGCTATTTCATGCATATACTGACGTCACATTTTACTGTGGTGTTATATCACTGCAAGCTGCTCAATGGGCTCTCTGTGTGTTGCTAACAAACTGGTATTCTACAGAGCAGCTTCATTAGACGCTGCGTTGCCGCGAGAAATCTGCAATATACACTTTTTGTTGCGTATTGCCACTTCCTTGCTTACATGATATAATGCACCCAAATATTTAACTTTTTGAGTTCCAAGTCGGAGCTTGTAGAATAAATCACACCCGTTGAGAGAGAAACTATTGTATTTACACAGAAAAATGCCCTAGATGACTGCCGTGGTTCTCATGGCGAACGCTGATGATGATGATGATGATGATCCTTCAAATATGGCGCATACCCACTACGGGGGATTGGCCAAGACCTGGAGTGCTTAACTTTTAGCTGGTATATTGTGCAAATATCACAACATGACGGATAAAATAGAATAATGAATTAATAATAATCGGGAGAAAAGTAAAACAGAGGGGAAAAAAACTATGTAAACTATCTGTGCACTTCTACCATGAAAACAGGTAATGTTTTCCTTTTTTCTTAATGTATAGGCTTTATCATAGTTAAGAATTTTGGAATGTGAATAATCACAAACGTAGTCGTTTTCAGGGCTTTATAAATCCACATACTGCATCAAATATGTCCCTGTGGCTGAAGCCCAATACCGAGGCACCAAAAGTAAGAATGACTTCCAATGACAATGTTAGCCCAAATTTAGAAAGCACAATTTCCAGTTGTCTCTTTCTTACTGATGTATACTGGCGGCATTTTAAAAAATAATGGTCAATTGTTTCGATTTCAAGACAGAATGGGCACAGAGGCGATATCACCAGACCAGCCCTGTGCGAGTAAAGATTTAATGGAGGGACTCTGCAGCGTAATCTCGTAATCAGCACTTCAGCTTGTCGCGACGGACACCATTGTCTTTTCCACGGGAATTTTAGATGTCTAAATTCTGTCCACGTTGTTATTGTCTCAATGGCGTCCCTGTGTATCGCGTATGCCCGATATCTTAGCGCAGTAGGAAATTCTAATGCTGGAAGAACCGATACTACTGGTCCGTTAAGCGATGCTGTCGCTAACGAATCGGCCATCTCATTTAGATTTAACCCACTATGGCCAGGAACCCACAATAATTTTACTAGGTTTATCGTTGGCGGGACTAAAGTGAGGAACGTCTGGAGGGCACAGACTTAGGAGAAGCTGTTAATGTAGTGCAGACTGAAAGAGAATCTGTTAAGATCACCGCACTGACTGCATCTGACGGGAGTTTCCGCAAGGCTAAGATTATCGCTACAAGCTCAGCTACAAATACAGGGGTGTAATCTGGGAGTCTTAATGCATACGACCAGGTGAGCGACGAGGAGAAAATTCCCACCCCTGCCTTTTCCTCTATCACGGAAGCATCTGTGGCTATTATGTATTTAGTTTGTGCTTGAGCAAGGTAATCTTGCAACAAGTTGTTTAAGAGCTTGTGGCAATGAAATTTAGAATTATTGGGGAAAATATTATCGAACTCAATATTTATATTCTGATTTGATTCCGCTATTGCAATTACCTCTCTAATATTCACGTTTATGCTATCTAACTGTTTTTGTACAAAAACAATTTGGGGTGTGTGAAAGCGTCGCCAATGAGCTAAGAAGAATGAATCAGGATCCTTTATAAAGACATATTCCGATCGTCTAAACGGAACGCTGTAAAATTTTAGAAACGTTTGGACCGTTAAGATGCGGAATCGGCAGGGCAATGTTGGCAGGCGCGCTTCTTGGCACAGAACATTGTTTGCGAGAAACTTAGGGAGTCCCAGACACAGACGCAAGGGTTCACGCTCTAATACAACCAGAGGCTTAATTTTATAAGCAGGGCAGCCAGAGAATAGAATACAACCAAATTCTAGAATCGGGCGCATGTACATTTTATAAATCATTAACATAGTGTCTCTACGAAGACCGTATTGTTTTTTGCTCAACCGGTGTAGTATATACCTAAGGCATGCTGCGCCTTTGAAGCTACGTTTTCTATTTGCGGTCCCCAATTGAGTTTTTCGTTATAAGTAATTCCCAGATATTTGAGAGAGGTCACCTGTGGAATAACGTCATGCTTGTACACTAAAGAAATGGAAATAGGGACTGCGAATGGGAACACCATTAATGCACATTTACTAACATTTAACGTCATGCAATGTTTGTCCAACCAGACCTCGAGCATACCCATGTATCTTTGTAAATTTTGGTAAAGCGCCGAAATGTCACTGTCTGCCGCAGAAAACGCAATATCATCTGCATATACATAAACTTGAACGCCCTGCCATTTGGGGATTGAGCTCATTAATACATTAAATAGTACTGGTGATAAAACTGCTCCTTGTGGAACACCTCGGGTCTGTTTAAACTTAGACGAGCAACATCCGTCCTTAAAACAATAAAATTCTCTGAACCTCAAAAATTCTGCTACCCACGCGATCATGTATTTAGGAAAGTTGTAATCCTGCAGAGTACTGAGCAAAACGGAATGTTCTACGCTGTCATATGCTTTAGCAATGTCCAGTGTCACTAAGGCTGCATGCTGTCTTCTTTTCTGAGCAAGTTGGATTCGGCTTTCTAAATCAGCATGAGCACATCAGATGGAGCAGTTCACTCTGAAACCTATTTGATTTGGATTTAGTATCAGATTGTCCGTCATCCAGGTAGTTATTCTGCCGTACAATACTCTCTCTATCAACTTGACCATATTCGACGTAAGAGAAATAGGTGTGATGTTGTCCATGCTATACCCTAATTCTTGTTTTTTAAGTAAGGGGATTACCTTAGCTACTTTCCACTCATAGGGTACCCAAGCCTTTTTCAACGAATAGTTTATAGTGTTGAGAAGATCGCCAGGAGACACATTAAATAAGATTTTTATCATCGATACCGTTATGCCATCAGGACCAGGAGCTGAAGAGGGTAATAATCTGATCACTTGATCTAACTCAGATAATGAGATTTCAGTAAAGTCAGTCGCTGGGGCTGGCTTTTCCAGCACTTTAGATATGGACGATGTGAATCTACCTGCCAGCCCAACAGCAATCTGTTCTAGCGATTTAGTCATTTCATCTGGTGACAGCCTTACGTAATCTGTATTAACAGGTGTTGGTAGGATTTTACGAGACCTGAGATATCTAAACAAGGATTTCTTGTTTTTAGGACTCGAAAGGAATTCAAAATGTCTTTTATCGTACTCTTCTTTAGCTATATCGACTGTGCGCTTAAATGTAGCGGAGAAAAATTTGTAATCTGCCCAGTTTTGAGGGGACTGGTTATACATAAGCTTCTTCCATGCTGCCTGACGTCTTCGGTGATCCCGAGTACAGTCTGCAGTCCACCAAGGGCTGTACGAAGGAGTCTGCGCTGATGCAACCTTAAACTCGGTGTTTTTGTGTGTCTTTTAATTACAGCACTTAGTTTCATGGCTTTGTTGTCCTCATCATCATAATCAGATGTCAAAGCTGATTTTAAATCATTTTTAAATTTTGTATAATTGACAAATACTCGAACCTGTGTACCTTCAATCTTTACTGGGCAAGTAATATCAAACATGATTGGGAAGTGGTCACTATTTGTGGCACAGTCCAAAGCACTCCACGCACTACTAGAAATTGCCGAACTAATAAAGGTTAAGTCCAAGGCAGAGCGGAACCGATCACGGATAAATGTAGGCGTTCTGGAATTAAGACACCTAAGATTGTTGTCATTTGTCCACTCCCACAAACGTTTACCGCATTGGTCAGTTTTAAAACCCCAACACGTATGGTGCGAGTTGAAATCTCCAACAACTATTTTGTCTTTGCACCATGAAGGCAGAGCTAAGTCCAAGCTTCTAGTGGTTTGCACACCTGTAGGAAAATATACATTAACTAATGAAAAGGGCGGGCAACCAGGTAGAGTTACATCTAAAGCAAATATCTCACTGTCTGGGCACATGTGTTTATATGATATTTTTGCTTTTATACTTAGTCCATGCTTTATAAAAAATGCTAAACCACCACCTTTAGATGGGCGGTCCAATCGAAACGATCGATAGCTATTTAAATGAAAAGATTGATGCCCTGAAAGCCAGGTTTCCTGTAGTGCTATAATATCTGGACTGAAGTTTGATGATAAGTACAATATATCAGTTACCGCGGAGTGAATAGATCGGCAATTCCAATGAATAATCTTGAGGGACGCTATGGTTTCGCAAGAATAGCCTCAGCAACTGCCTTGCTTAGGATACTTTCGTTCAGGAAATTGTTCTTAGAGAGATTGTCCTTGAGTTGTTTTTTGGATTTGAAGGGAATAGCCAAAGGTGCTTTTTTTGACAACGGTGATCGAGTACGCTTTAAAGATCGGGGATCCAGCTCCATGTCATCAGACTCCTGCACCTCATCGATGTTGCCATCGTTTTGAATCTGATTGGCACTGACAACATGGCCTGCAGATTGAGCATCCTGGGACGATACAGGGGACGTCGCTTCCTCTGATAATTGTGAGCGCTCATTATTTTGAGGCGTCATAGTAATAGGCGCTGACGTGCCAAAAATCTCTGCCATCTGGTTGCTAAATATCTGTATCAAGGACTCGCATAAGGTTCCAGCTAGGCGTTCTATAGCCTTTTCCATTGCCCTTTCGACCACATCAGCAATGGTGAGAGAAAGAGAGGCTTCCATTGAAGTTGCGTGGCGGCTAGCAGCTCCGGCGTAACCCTGCGTTCTAGATTGAATTTCAGTTATGGCGTCTTTACGCGAACAACGTTTTTGTTCCGCAATTTCAAGAATTTGCAATTCTCGAGCTTTAGCAGAGCAATTCGCATCATCAGCCGAATGTCCTTCATTACAGAGGCAGCACTTTACTTCTGAGCTTTTGCACTCACTAGAGTTATGGCCTTCTCCGCACACTCTGCACCTAGGAGAGGACCTACATCCTCTCAATGTGTGTCCATATCGCCAGCACTTCACGCATTGTAGAGGGCGAGGAGACAGCGTGTCTACTCTATAAATTAAAGGCCATGCCTTGATTTCCTTCGGCAGAATGGACCCAGCAAACGTGACTATCACCGATTCCGTCGGAACCTTAGTCCTGTCAACTATCCGTCCACACCGATAAACAGAAATAGCACCTGCCGGAGAAAATAAGTCGAGTACCTCTGGTGGTGTCAAGTTAACATCAACTCCGCGGACAATTCCTTTAACGCAGGCCAAGTGAGGGGGAATGAAAGCGCTCACCGGACAAGATGCGAATGCTGAGCACTTAAGGAGGTCCTGAACACAGGGCTGGTCTGAGGAAAAACAGACGATACCTCCTCTGCCAAACTGGCGGACTTCCGTGATGTTCTGGTAATGGGCTGTCACCGTGCGAAGTTCCGCCTGAATCGTTTTCGGATTCTTCATCCGGATGATGCCATCGGTAGTCGGGACTAGGGCCACTGGGACTGATGTGATGCCGTTGCGCAAAAATATGTCCACAGGTAAATCCTGCGGAAAACAGAAGCAGACCAGAGGAAGGCCCCTGGCCCTGGAGAGGAAAACGGCATCGATCTGCTTTGATCAGGACAAAGTGCACTTAATAACAATCAGTAACACTAGAAATACGAGCTACAATTCACAAAAAAAAAGAGAGAACTCAGCAACTACTCAGGTCTAGGCCAGAACCCGGGGAGCAGGCGAACACAACCAGCCAACGGCGCGAGTTCAAGCTTCGTTTTCGTTTTCGTTTTCTTCTTTGTGCCGCTATATTCGCGCTCGCGCTGAGACAGTATAAATACTTTTCAATATGCTCCGCCCACAAAAAGGTGCGCCGTTCCAGTCCTCTAAGACACCGAAAGTTCAATAGGACAGAGATGCTGTACAGCTCTTCGTATGACAGAGCCGTTTGGCAACTTCACTGAGCAGACCCTGATGTTTTGATCACGCCCGTTATGTGGCTCGATGATTCTTCCAGTCTTCCAAACGAGCACTAAGTCACCAATTTTAAAACTGCTGGAATCTTGAGCCTGAGCACTCGCATGATGTGCAGAACGGAGACTCAACAAATACTCTTTTCTCCATCGTCTCCAAAAATGCTCAATTAACTGTGTGCGATGCATCCACCTTCTTGTAACTGTGGCATGCGAGCTTGAAAGGTTGTCTTCTTGTTCTTTGTTGGGAGTCTTGCGATCCTTTTACCAGTAATAAAATGAGCTAGTGTAAATACTTCGATTACTTCTGGTGACGATGAGAGGTAAGTAAGGGGCCTGGAATTTACCACGGCCTCCACCTCGTACAATACTGTGTCAATTCATTCTTGAAGGTTCGTGCGTTGTCCGTGTATATGACGTCAGGTAACCCACGACGGGCCGTGATCGGTCAAAATGCTAGCATGAAGCTGTCTGCGGATAGATTGCTGATCAGTTCTAGGGGTATAGCTCTCGTGACCACGCAAGTGAACAG
Source organism: Hyalomma asiaticum (assembly GCA_013339685.2). NCBI lineage: Eukaryota > Metazoa > Arthropoda > Arachnida > Ixodida > Ixodidae > Hyalomma > Hyalomma asiaticum. The sequence continues at coordinate 136,928,119 of CM023484.1, read as the reverse complement.
GGCTATGTAACTCTTGAAAGTCTTACTGTCCGTCACCACATAAAGCGGACCCGCGAAATCTATCCCCACAGTCTGAAACGGATCGGAGCGACACACTCTTTCCCGTGGTAACGGTGCTGCAGGAGCACTCGCTGGTTTAGCTCTGTACTTCACACAAGCGTTGCACGATTTGCCGGCCACGAGGTACCCAGAACTTCTCTCTAACTTCAGTAAGAGTGTCTTGTACGCCACCATGAACAACGCGTCGATGACAGTCGCGAACGAGAAGTTTAGTAAAATCATGATGCGGAGGCAGAAGAACAGGATGCTTCACCGTTTCTCTTTCTTCCGTGAATTGTAACCTGCCTCTTATTCGCAGCCGGCCTTTCGCATCCAGATAAGGATGAAGTCTCTTTAAGCTCGATCGTTGATTTAACGTTCTTCCCTTTTCAAGTTCGACACTCTCCCTGAAATACACTTCTCCTTGCACTACCTTAATCCAGTAATCTTCAGCATTGTTCATGTCTTTATCTGTTATGCACAACGATTTCCTCCGAAGTAATGCATTTCTGCAATTCCTGATGAATATAAAGACCCATGCCGCGATTTGTAGGACCCGTGTGAAGTTAGAATATCTTCTCAGATCCAGAATTCGCCAAAATGTTCTGACGTACAGAACTTGCACGACACTTGGTTCAGTGTAGTCGGCTTCATCACATCGTGTCTCCTGTCTATTCTTCGGCCATGTTACTTCATGCTTGCGTAACCAGGACGGACCTGGCCACCATAGTTCGTCGAGGCTCAGTAGATACAAAGATATGCCCCGTGTCAGATAACCTGCGGGATTGTCAGACCCAGGACAGTATCGCCGTCGACCTTTGTCAAAGCTTCATTGAATTTCTGACACCCTATTTCCAAAAAATTGTTGCTGTTGCGATGGTGATCCTCGTATGCAATGCAGGGCAACGGTTGAATTATATACCACAGCGAAATCCTGGTTAGACTTCATTTTCTTTCCCAAGGACAAGAAGCTTTTTAAAGCTTCTGCTCGATTACTATCAAAGATTCCCCCGTCTTCTTTCTACGGGAGGGCAACCTCGTAGCGACCGTCGACAAATGCGAGTTTTCACTGAAAATCTTCCAGGACTGATGCGCCGAGTTTCGGTACGGTGTCATTCTCTGTCATAATTCAAATGGTCTCAAGTTCCCAGAACTTGCGTAGAACTGTGTCGGTCGTTTCATTTGAGGCGTTCACACGCAGTACGCTAACTTGCGTAGCCATGTTGACAGTTTTACTGAGGAATGGAGGTCCTTGAAACATCAATCCGAAGGAAGTACCAAGGGAGACCAAGTCGATGTTACCGGAACAACGTCTAATCTCGCCTGTCATGAACTTCCACAAGTGATCCGCTCCAAGCAAGAAACTTATTCCAGGCACGGCGGTCATATCGGGTGAGAGTAGTTTGTCGGCGATTGGGCACCCCTTGTCTTCAATCTCTTTTACGAAGTCGTGGTTTAATGGTACCTGTACGACATCGTTGCAAATGAAGGGGATTTCTGCAGCATGTATTACGTGTACCAGACTCGATGAACAAATCGCAAGGTACGATTTAAAACAGGGAATGTCGCGGGAGCCAACGTTTCGACAAGCGGACTTGTCTTCGTCAGGGCGGCAACTGCCTTCTCCAGGGTTCGTTTATGTGCGCCTTTGTACACCATCCCCCGTCCTCAGAAAGAGAGGAGGAGAAGAGCAGCACGTGCGAATATACACACACAAAAGAAAAAAAAAAGGGGGGGGGGGTTGGGTGCAAGGGTATTTGGGTGACAGGTGTTAGCACTATAAATGGCAAGAGCGAAAGTTTCTAGAGAATCCGCTCTTTGTACATATCTTGCACATGCATTGTGTGCACAGGGCTAGAAAGCAGGGTGGAAAAAAGGAAACACAGGCTCGGAACAGAAGTTACTCCTATGTCATGTGTCCCCCTCCTCCACCCCGTACCACCTGTCCCGCACCAACAATGCATTTCATGGAAAGCATGGGGCTAAAAAAAGGTAACTACACTGTTTAAAGTCCTTGTTCTCCTGGAACTGGATGGGGGCTCAGCACCTGAAAGTAGACTTTCTGGGAGAAACATTGTTAGCTTGTGCATACCTCAACCAGGTTGAGGTATGCACAAGCTACGTTCTGCTCTTCTCCTCCTCTCTTTCTGAGGACGGGGGAGGTGCACAAAGGCGTACATAAACGAACGCTGGAGAAGGCAGTTGCCGCCCTGACGAAGACAAGTCCGCTTGTCGAAACGTTGGCTCCCGCGACATTCCCTGTTTTAAATCGTACCTTGCGATTTGTTCATCGA